>JAXQQM020074010.1:0-124612 GCA_034641835.2 Pinus albicaulis | reverse complement strand
ATAAAATCAAATTAAACTATAAAATAATATTAAAATTAAAGATAATATTAATTATTTATTATAAAATTTTAGATAGTGTTAAACTAATAAAAAAATAATAGATGTGGTAAAATTGTTATTAATATGAAAGAGGTGGGTAATAAATGGGATTGAAATGATATAATAATTAAAGAGAGTAAATTATTAACACTTTTAGGGTTAAAAGTCATATATTAAGTAAATAAATAAGATTAAGTATCTTGGAAATCCTTTTTTAGAATGAAAAGAGATTCCTTTGGAGTTAAAATAGATTTAAGCTAATTTTAAATTAAAAAAGAATCAATTTGATAAAGTGATAAATTTAATTTTAATCAGTATTTTTAACTATAATACATTTATAAAGTTAAATAAATGTTAGTTTGAAAAATATAAAAAAAATTATTATTTTTTGTAAGCTTAGAAGGACCTTTTCATTCATTTTCTTTCAAAAACGGCAAGTTACAACCAGAAATCAAATGTTTAGGTGGCCTCAACTTGTCCAGAGGAAACCAGATCTGTAGGCATGTCAAACAATGATAGATATTTATGAGTGTCGTACACTTCCTATACTCTAAATAACTTAAAACATACAGTGAAATATGGAGTTGGTGTATATATCAAAAGACAAAATAGAGATAAAACATCATGTTATTAAGTGTCTAGATAGAGTGTAGTATACTTCCTATACTCTAAATAACTTAAAACGTATAGTAAAATATGGAGTTGTTGCATATATCAAAAGACAAAACAGAGATAAAGACATCATGCTACTAAGTGTCAGATGAATCCACGGACGTTGGATCCTTAGCAGTAGAGCCTCGAAGCTTAGTTTGCAGGATAAGCAAATGTGTTGTTGGATGCGGCTAAGGAGGCCATTATGCTTTTGAAGCTGAAACTAAATTTGATTAAGATCTTTGCTAAAAAATAAATAAATTTAAGAAAATGAAAATGTTGTTGGAGATGATTTTGGAATAGACTTTAGTTACTATTGCTATTTTTTTTGTCATCCCTTTTTCACCGTATAATGTTATTTACAAATTTTTCATTGGCACACTAGTGATATTTCAAAACTAAAAACAAACTATTTTTACATCTTTTTAATTTTATTTTTTTTTTCTAAGTGTAACTAATTCTATTATGTATAAGGAAAGTAGTACAATTCAGACACAGTGTCAGCTGTGGAAGCCTGAACACTGTGTATAAACGTCAAGCTTATCACAGAGTGCTTAGACTGCCCATATCGGGAAACCAGTCTTCTTAAACAACAAGTCTTAACCGCCCTCGTAAGGGAAACCGGTTTGAAAAACTTAGAAACTGTAAAAACATAGAAATAAAAACAGCTGTTTATAGACCACTGTGACAGCTGGTCGTCCCAACAACAGAAACTGTCATAAACTATGAAACTGAACCAAAAAACCTGGAGCGCAGTGCTGAAGCTAGTCATGAGTTGGAGACGGTGGTTCTTCAATGATTCTGCAGCCCCAATACTCTCGACTGTCCTCCTTGCCAGAGTCGCCAGTGTCCATGCTCCCTTGAGTTGCTTCCATGTTTTTCTGCTGCTCCTGTGGACTGAGAGGTGAGGAGACCGGTACCGCAGCGCTTATGGTTCCAGAAGCCGGAGTGAAGAAAGCAGAGGCCGGAGTAGGGTGAGGGTAATTGGGAATTTCCTCCCTTAGAGTGACAGAGATGAGGGCCGTGAGGACAGAATTGGAAGCGGTGGGGTAAAATTTAAGTTCCGCATGCTGCGAGGACTGTCTGAAGGTAGGACGAAGAGGGGCAGGAGGGACAGCCCGGGAGAAATTGCCACCATGAACCGGAGCCTAAGAGGGAGGGGGCAAGGTGGCGGCTCCAGGAGCTGAAGCCGAAACGCCAACACGACGACGCCCACGACCTTTGCCACCGCGCGAAGTCAGAGAAGGGTCCGGAGAATCATCAGAAGAAAAATTGCTGGGAGGAGGCCGACTGTCACCTCAGCTGAGGCCACGTCGGGCCCTCATTCTTTCACGAAGACGCGGCATTGCCAAATAGGAACCACAGGGGCGAGCAGGAGCGAAAGGTGAAACAGAAAGGTCCAGGGGAACAGTGAAATTGACAGCGGGTTGAGCAAGACAGAAGAAACCAGGAGAGGCGGGGAAAGCAGGCGGGGGATCACGTCTCTGGTGCGCACCACCTCTGAACATAAAATTATATTGACAGTGGGAGCTTTGAGTGTAATGAATACCTGGAGCCGGCTCGATGCAAGCCTGCAAGGAGCAGCGCCACCCTGTCGACATTTTCACGTTGGCCTCAAGCGAGCCAGAGCTGCAGATTCCGAGCAACGGGGTAGGCGAACTCACCGCACCAGAGGCCTCATCTGCATCGTTCAACTGAGCCATCGGAGAATGCAACACCGCCATAACCTCCTTCGGGTTGAGCCGACCAAGGTGGGTTGCTATCGCGCGAATGGAGTCATTAATTGCAGAGTTATGACATATACCGGGAGCCATGTGGGCTGCCCAGGTCCGTTCCATGGGGAAATGCGCGGGGTGGCGCCTCCCCTTCGAACCTTAATCGGCGGATCAGAGCACACCATCTTTTTAATTTTATTTTGCATGACATGTACATTATATGCAAAATTAAACTCTATAAGTAGCTAATTTCTATTTTTTTCAAATATATATTCATTTATAGAATACTATATTGGACATACCAATGAACACACACTGAAGTAAAGTTCATGCTTCACCTTACACATAAAAAGTTAAACTATATCGAAATAAACTTCATGCTTCACCTTACTTAGACAAAGTTAAATTATATCTAAGCAAGCTTAATGCTTCACTTTACTTAGACAAAATTAAATTATATCTAAACAGACTCCATGCTTCACATTACTCAGACAAAATATATCTGAGCAAACTTTATTCTTCATTAGCACAGTATAAAATCACTAATGTTTACATGACACGACACAATGGCTATTGTAAATCAGATGGAATTTGATGTTTTTAAATAGGCTACATTAGAGAAGAATGCATGGGAAAAACCATAGGTTAAGAATACCATGGGTTGTCAAAACCTATAGCCAAACTGAGAACGACAAATTGATTAATTTGCCTCAATTTTATTTTAATTACTAATATTATTATTTTTTTTAAATTTAATTTAAGTTTATGTAATTTTACTAAGTCAAAATGTTTAACAAAACAGGACATGACATTACATCATCTCTTCCATAGTGGTTTGGAGAGCTCCTATAGGCACAATGAGTATGAACTTGTTAAAGCACTATGTAGTGTGAACTTCACCATTGACTGAAATTGTTGGTACTTGAACTCAAGGAAATGGAGAAGGAGATCATTGCATTCATGCAAATTCATTGATGGAGATACACAAAGTTAGTGTCTCAAATTGGTTCATTGTAGTATCTAGTTGAAAGGATTTCAATCCTGTAGTATCTAGTTGAAAGGATTTCAACCCACCTTAACCTCCCTTGAGAGATTCTCTCATCTCCTCCCCTAATGAACCATACATTCTCTAGGGTCTCCTCCCTCTATGATCTTTCTTTAGTCCATGAGGAGGATTTGGACATCATGTGGTCCTCTAATCAAGAATTTGTGGATAACACACTTGAAGTTAGTCATGTAGCTCAGGTCAAAGTGGGGATGTGCTTTAAGAATGTTACAATAGAGACTAAAGTGACCTTAATAGTAGAAACTCTTCAATGGTGTAATTTCTAGTATTTAGTATATTCTCATATAGTATTTTTTAATTCCAATATAGAAGCATTTAAACTCTAGAAAATTAAGAACTAAGATACCCCCAAACGGGGGAAGGGAATGTCGAAAGGAGAAAAGGAAGATGGAAAATGTGTAATATGTGCAAAATATACAAGACAAAGTGTGTTCAATAGTTAATTTTGTAAAAAGTAAGGGTTTTTTCTATAAAATATATAACAAGGTAAAATTCCATTTTTAAGCACATCACCAAACACTATTACATATGGAATAATAGACGATGGCAAAGATTTCATAATTACAATCACAACATAGAAGAATTTAGGATGTTGTATCCACACATGGTAGGGGTGAGGTTGGCTATTGTAATTATGAGAGGGACAAAGCAAGTAAGTGTGCCTCTTATTTCTTTCATAATGAGACATAGGTAGTATCCTTCATCTTTTCATAACGTTCAAAGGAGAACGATGGGGCTATTCACAATTCTTCTAGAGTAGTAGTGTGTGACATTGTTGTGAAGGTCAAGCCTTGACATTCAGTATTACCAATGTCAAGAGTAGCCCTTGTCAAGGTCATTCCTTGAGATTTATGTATAGTCGCCGCCCAAGCCATCTTAAAGGGGATTTGCTTCTTGTTACTTCATTGTATGCGTGGAATTGGTACATACTTTGGTTGTGTATTAGCCCATGGATGGCTAATGTATCTATCAAATGCCACAACAACATATACACTGGTAAACCTAGCGAGCATATACAATTTGTATGACTTTTCCAAAAGCACCATTGACTAATCCTGCTTAGACCCATAAATTGCAAGATAGCATAACTCATTGGTCTTTCCTTTGTGGTTGACTTGTTCTGAAATAACAAGCAAGTTTTTTAGAGCTATTTAGTTAGTGGTTGGTGTGATTAGTGAATGGGTGCAAGGTTTGTAAATAAATAATCACCCATGGCAACACGGTCATGCAACTTAGTTGTTGTATTGTAACAAAACGTATTTATGGGTTAAAAATATTGTCTTAAAATGAGACTGAATCTACATAGTAAAAAATATAGTTGCATGTATGTTTTTTTTTAATGTATTGGTTATATATTATTTCCCTTTATGATTAATAATAATAATAATAATAATTTTAAAATAGAGTTATAATCCAATTTATTTTTATGATTTCTCTTAATTTTGGTAATGTGAGATGTATCATGAATTAAATGTTTTGATGTCTATCATAATTTAATGTCTATCAATGTTTATATGGTATTTTCATAAATATGAAAACACCCTATAATAAATTTATCATTTAATTATTTTTAAAAAGCGAAAAATAAAAATATAAATGAGATGGATGCAAACAAAAAAAACCATTTAAATTAAAAAAATATATATTTTTATATATAATTTTTTTTATTATAATTATTATTTGTATAATATTATATGTGGTTAAAAGTAAATTAACAACAACAACTAATAACCAGGATATGGAAATTCAGTAAATATTTAACAAAATTTAATTGTCCGCTTTATCATTATCATTGCATAGAGGAAATTAAATAACAATCACAATCTACCCAATTCCAGAAAAGCATGAACTAATAGGGAGAATTAATTAACCCCCTCGTATTTTGGTTGTTTCTGTGTTCTTAATGTAAAAAAATATTGCAAGGCAGCCTAATTAAACAAAAGAATTTGTTGATTATAAAAACAATTTATTTTAGAAATATATTAAAAAATAATATTTTAATTATTTTTAATTAAAAATATCTTATAATATTATTTTTTAAAACATAAATTCATCTAATCTCACAACAAAATTGTCCTTAGATATGTATTTTCACAGAACCTCTCCCTAATCGCAAGGCAGCTATTCAGAAGATAACTACGCACATTCCTCGAGTGATTACTCGAGAGCAAAACCTTGCTCTGCTACGAGCAGTTACTTTCCAGGAGGTTGAAGAGGTGGTCTTGAATTTACCCAAGAATAAAGCCCCGGGGCCCGACGGGTTTACAAGTGAATTTTTTAAAGCAGCGTGGCCTTTCATTGGTCCTGATATTCTAGAGGTTGTTGAAGAATCCCGAAGGAATAAGATGGTATATCTAGCTTTGAATGCTACCTTCCTTACCCTTGTCCCCAAGAAAAAAAATGCAGACACTCCAGTTGGCTTTAGACCGATTGCTCTCTGTAATGTTATCTATAAAATTCTCTCCACTATTATGGTCAACTGCTTAAAACCTTTGCTGCCCACTCTAATTTCTCCGGAACAGACTGGTTTTGTCAAAGGTAGACAAATCTTGGATGGAATAGCAGTCGCTCAAGAAGCAATCCACTCACTCAAGAAAGATAAACGGAAAGGCTTGTTAATCAAGATGGATTTATCTAAAGCATATGACCGCATTAGTTGGCAGTACCTAATAGAGGTGAGGCGAGCCTTTGGGTTTGATGAAAGATGGCTCCAATGGTTACACTCATTCATTTCCTCCCCGCATTTCTCAATACTACTGAATGGTAGTCCTTCTGTCCCATTTAACAGCTCGCGAGGCCTCCGACAAGGTGACCCTCTCTCCCCATTTATTTTCATAATTGCAGCAGAAGGCTTAGGTAGACTTATTAAAGCACATCTAGCTGAAGGGAAGATACAAGGATTAAAATTGTGGGGACATCACCTTCCGTTGACTCATCATCAATTTGTTGATGATATATTATTATTCTGTATGGCGTCATTGAAAGAATGCAAAGCCATCCTCAAAATTTTGGAAGTCTTCATGGCCGCTTCCGGTACTCAGATCAACAATGACAGATACAATGTCTACTTCTTCAACTGCACTGTTGCGATGCAAAATTTTCTTGCAAGGACTTTAAGGTTCCAACGGGGCTCCTTCCCTTTGAAATACCTAGGTATGTTTTTAAATTCAAGCCCCATTTGGATAGCAGACTGGCAGGATATCCTCATAAGAGTGGAGAAAAGGATACAGAATTGGGCTTTCAGAGTCCTGAATGCACCTGGGCGCCTTATAATGTTAAAATTTGTGCTTCAAGCTCTACCATTATACCAACTGTCCGGAAGGGCCTGCCCGAAAGGGATTTGCTCTCAACTGGTCTGCATGTTCAAAAAAATTCTATGGCAGGGAGCCCAAGCTAACAGGAAATGGGCTCTTCTATCTTGGGATAAATTACTTAAACTGAAGGCTGCAGGTGGATTGGGCCTTCGCGATCCTTTCATCTTGAATAATGTGTTGGGAGCAAAACTCTGGTGGCGCTGGCTCCTGGGAGGGCTGGATCTTTGGAAGAACATTTGGCGAACAAAATATGACATGCCACTCACAGTCTCCGGTCGCTTGAAGGTAGATACTGTCCTAAAAGGCTCCTCAATTTGGAATTTGGCAGCAATGAACAGATATTTAATTCATTCTCAAAGCTTCTGAAAGATTAGAGAAGGATGTACAACTCTTTTTTGGGAGGACTCTTGGCAACAACGGGAAAATTTGTTTAGCCGACTGGACTTGGGCGAAATTTTCCTATACACGAATACACCAAATCAGAGGCTAGTGCAACACTATTGGTGTCCCAACCATAATGACTTGTGGCGGAAATGGAAAGACAAAAACTAGTCGCTGACAACACCTGCAACGCAACAATGGGACAATCTTGCTAAAGAACTCAAAACACGAAAACTTAGACAAATATCTGGTCCAGATATCCTCAAATGGGGATATCTGAAAAAAGGGTTGTTCACAATTAAATAAGGCTATTATATTCAATCCAAACAAGCTCAATATAATGTTCGGGCGCTATGGAAAAAAATATGGGCTTTGAAACATTGGCCTAAGATGGAATATTTCTTATGGTTGGTAAGCCATCGTAGGATTTTGACATGGGAGAACCTACAGAAACGAGGAATGATAGGCCCTTCACGCTGCTCCTTCTGTCATACTGAGATTGAAACGACAGAACACCTTCTTAACTCATGCCCCATGGTGCAGCCACTCTGGAGGAATTTGGAACAACTGTTTCGGCAAACGGATAAAAACAATGACAGCATTACAGAAACCATTTGCAATTGGAGAAAAGGGAGGTTTCATTGTCAAGTGATAAATAGAGCATGGACTCTCTCATTTGGTTTCCTTCTTTGGAACATTTGGAAAGAAAGGAATCACAGGGTTTTCCAAGAAGCAGCGCAACCAATGCATCACATTTGGCAATGTTCCATAGATATTCTTGAAACTATCCTAGTAGAAAGCTGGTCAGATGAAGATTGGCAGACAGTGGGTATTGAATCTCAGATATTAGAGTACTTAAACCTTAAACCACAAATTATTTACAAAAGTTTATGGAAGTACAGACCACCTAGTCAATCTATTGAGGAACACTGGCTACCTCCTCAACCAGGCTTTCTAAAACTTAATTACGATGGGGCCTCGAAAGGTAATCCGGGACAAGCGGGTTCAGGAGGGATTTTCCGCAACTCTCAGGGGGCGGTCTACTGGTTTTATGCATTCGACTTGGGCCACGCCACAAATAATGAAGCAGAAATTATGGCGGTCAAACAAGGTATTCTCATAATAATCAGAGAAAATTATCATAGAATCATTGTTGAGGGAGATTCTGCAATGGTAACAGGTGTTCTCCAAAAGCTGCAGCAAGGCACACCTTGGGAGAAAATATCTCAAAGCTAGCGAACCGCTGCTCTTATCGAAGAAGTAAGCCAACTACTGAAACAAATTCAATATTTTCTCCCAAGCCACATTATAAGAAAAGGTAATGTCGCGGCGGATTATTTGGCAAATTGGGGATGCCAACATGTAGAGCGCTCCATAGATGCTCGTCCCATTGATGCCATCTGGGATGTGGAGCTTCATTCTCTCCAGTTGATGTGGACCTCCAACCCCCCAATCGGGGTGTACAAGTGTCAGGAAGGATATGAACCGTGGCAATTTGGCGTGTGTTCGTCCTCCTCGTAATTAAGAACTATAATGAAGCACTGTCAGCCCAGCTCAATGAAGTGTGTGATCAGTTGGATCTTCATGATTTCGCAGTGTGGCCAGGTTGTTTCGTCAGATCACCGAAGGAATGTTTCCGTTAAGGTAAGTGGGTTCCCTCCCTCCCTTCATTCGTTCATGCAATGTTTTTTGCATGCAAGCACTTGGAGGCAGCAGTGGAGGAAGCCAAGCGCAACTCAATCTGCCAACCTTTCAACCGTGTCGGGGTATGTATCTGTTTCTCAACTCGCATTCATGGTGCCACTTGCCACATTATGGGTTTGGTTATTGTATATTATGGATGTCTCGGTCTTGTTGATGATTCCCTACTCTGTTTTTCCCATGTTGAAACCAGTTCAACCTTGCTTCCATGACCCCTGTATCATGATTGCCTGCCCTTTTCCTCCTGTTGTTATTCCGGGTAGGTTATGACCCAATCTACTGCTAGCTGTTATAGGAAATTACCGGGATAATTTGAGAAGGTTTCAAATTTGTTCAATTATGGTTTTGCTCTGTTGGGATGGCAGCTGGGTCGGGCTTCATATATCAAAGGCGTTCCATGCCCTGTTCGTCTTGTGTCCTGTTTATGACTGTTGGGTAATCATCTTCCGCACGCGGTCATCCCTGTTCCCTGCTTTCAGACTCAGTGTTTATCGGGATTGTTTTTGGAATTGGGTTTTGGAGTCTGTGGTCCTCAGTACCTCCGAAAAACAGGTTGTTTATCCTCGTATCTTCCCGAATTGGGCTCAAAGGCTTCAAAAGCGCCATGCTCTTTATGCCTTTTGTACTGTTCTCGCTTATCAAATGTGCTTGGGCACCTTCTCCTGTATGTGGTCGACTCTGTTTCTTGTTATCCGACCCATTTTCTTCAAAGATTTTTTTTGGAATAGGGTTAAGGGGTTTGAGGTCCTCTGTGTTCCCGGTAGATATTCTGTCTCTCTGCATTGGTTACTGTATTGGGTTCCGTGGTTCCGTTTTCTTTGCTCTTCTGATAGAAACGTTATGTATGATCAAAGAGTATACATGGGATGTTTAGATATTGTTCCTTATTCCCTCACTATTCCATCCTGCCTGTTTGTGTTACTACATAGGATCTTTCCAACCATGGGGAAGAGATGATCAGGGTCTGAGTCTGCTAAGGGCAAACAAAAGGTCCAGTTTGAGCCTGTCCCTAAGAAACGTGGTCCTAAACCAACCAGGAGCATCTGGAGACCCTTGCTGCTAATTATGTGATGGGTAATTCTTCAACTGTCCGCCAAGAAATACGTGGCTGGGAAAGGGATATACAGACTGATCCTGAAGATAATGAAGCAGAAACTGAGATCTTAGATTTCATTATGGACCCTAGCAATACCCATGGTTGTCTTGCTCTATTCAATCAGACTATTCATACATACTGGATAGTCAAGTGTCTTATCGCAAAATCTATGCAGAGTTTTCCACCCGTCCATGTTAAGGTAGACCCGCCAAAGATAGAACCTCGCCTTCAAGACCTGCTTCAGGACATATAGAACCAATTGCAGCATATCAAGATCATTCAATATCAGGCAACAGATTGCATTAGCAAATTGGATGATTGGGTTGGCCGTATGGAGAAGATGCTCCAGCAGCTGCAGCAAGTTGATATGGCTAGGTCTACTGTGAAGGACCCAGCTCCAGTTTCCTCATCAGATGGCTAGTTGTTTTCAGTATTTGGCTTTTTGATGCACTTTTTAAATGTATATGAACTCCCTTTATGTCATAAGTATGTTGATAGTGCAGTAGTAGGACAAATAGCTCATGTGACTTATAGACGGATGAAACAATTTCAATTTTGGTATGCTTTTCATGCTTTCAGGTGGCCAATAGACCTGGTTTCCTACGGGCAGGTTGAGGTCACAGCCTGAATTTTATATTTTGTAGCCTGTCCTATAATTATAAATAGAAAATAGTGCAGTCCTACCAAATTTACAAAAAAATAAAAATTAATTAATTAAAATTTCTTCCAATAACTTAAAATTCTAATAAACTTCATATTATCACTTTACTCATTAATATTGAAATTTCAACTAGGTTTTGTTCATACTTATCCCACTGAAAAGATTTCCCTAAAGTAGATTTACCTAACACTATCTCTATTAACCATTATGGATTAATTTAATACCCACCACTTTGGTACAATAAATGATATTAAATATCATTAAGACACTTTTAAGGCTAAATTAACCACCAGTGTAAACTCCAATTTATTATCTCAATTAACCACTAATGTATACTCTATCTCATGGTTAACTCCCATTTAGTATCTCACATTTACATACCTTTCTTACCCTTTCCCTTGTTGGTAAAAAGATTATTCATTTACAGGATTTTCATAGGCGTCGAGGCTTTCAAAACATATTACAATTGACACACACATGAAAGCAACTTGACTTACTCTTTACACATCAAATCATGAAAGCAACGTGACTTACTCTATACACATCAAATCAGATTAGAGGAGACTTGCCCAAATATGTTGCTGGAAATAAAGTAGACGTTTCTACTAAAAGTAGCGAGAAGCCAAGAACTGAGTGTGCAAGCCAAAGATCAACTATCGCAGGAGGACAAAATCAGTAGACGATATCAATTGTATGACATACCAAGGAAAAAATTAATATGTTAGGCTATTTTTTGCAAAACCGAGATAGGAATTAAAAGTGACTACCAGTTCAAAGGTATAATAAATCTCTTATCCCCATCTTTCGGATGGAAAGAAATTCCGAAAACACCAAAAAATTCAAGTTCGACATATAAATCAAATGAAAACATTTGGGATTATTATTTACAAAGGATAGGTGGTCTACATGGAAAGTATAGGCAGATGATGAAGCATAAACAACCTGGACATGCAAATGAATAAGCACTGACCAAAACCAAATTCGAGTTTGAAATTGATAACACACAAACCATAACTATTGGATGTACTCAGCATTATGCAAATGACAAAGCATAGTCGACTTTCAAGTATTTAATGTGCAAAATTAGATTAGTGTAATTAATGTGCAAGTGGAGTAATGGACAGGTGATTTAGATAGCTAATGATTTCCCAATGGCTATAGACAGATGACAAAGGCTTGCAGACAAGCACTCCCTTAAAAAACACCTTCGGCGTAATAAGGGGGTTTTCCTAGAGAGAGTGTGGCTCACTTCGTAGAGTTTGTAATAAAGTGATATGTAAATTATTAGGAGATCCTTGGTTCGATCCCTTAGATTAACCCATATATGTTAGAAGTAGCATGATGCCCCTAGTGATTATAGTGATAACTTATGGATTCGACCTACCTAGTAGTTATAGTGGTAAAAGATGAATTCAACTTCATATCACTCAAGTAGAAGACAATCTTAGTTACCAATTCTACTAGTATATATATATATATATATATATAACGAATTATCACTAGACTTTAGTTTTATACACAATATCATCTAATTTAAACAAAACTTGTTCTTCTATAAAAAAAATTTATTTATCCTTCAAATGACAAAAACAAAAATTCATCGAAATGTCTTTGTACTATCACGCTTTGTACATATAATTTTTGGTTAGAATCGTATTAAAAAATGTGGTTGGATGTGTTTATTGTTATCTTCTCCATGGTATAAGTAATGTTTTTTCTTTTCACATTTTTCTATTACGGAATCAGGACGATGATTTCAGTGTGTGGGTTTTTACATTTAATTATCGAACCTTTTACAATTTTAGATACAATTTATTTCTATAAAGTTAAAACATCGTAATGGTACTCATGTTTATCATTTCTTAAAATTAATTTAATTTTTTTTCAAACTAAGAAAATATGTATTGAAATAGATATTTTAAAATGAAGATTTATTTTTAAAGTTAAACTATCAAGAAAAAACGATATTATGATAAATATTTAAATTTATTATGAATATATAAAATATTATTTTAAATTAATTGAGTTTATAATAAGTAGTTTGGAGGAATGATTGTGTTTTTTTTCATTTAGATTTAATTTTTCCATAAATAATGTGACAAGCTTTATTATATTGGCTTTGTTGTTGATTTTAAACGATAGTAAAGACCAAAATATATAAGCATAGTCTAAGTAATAGACGAAATAACATATAAGCATAGTCTAAGTAATAGATGGACTTACTTTTTTTGGGGCACTTTTCTAGGTCATTTTTTACTGAGAGGCTTTTTAGGGTGTTGAATCCCTTTATGCATTCAAAAGTGCATTTTAAATAACAAGAAACCGCAATCTTGTTAGACATTGTATTGCCAAATTGGAAGAAAAAAAACTATTTCATCATTGAATTAAAGTTCTTCTATATATAAAACTAATTAAAAATTATATATTTAATTATACCATAAATAAAATATCAATATTAAATTTATATTAAATAAATTAAAAAATTAAATCAATTATATTATAATGTTTTTCTTTTTTTAAGCTCGACAAGGCTACATCTTTAACATGTCCAACATATCACTCCGATTTGGGATGAATTGAACTAGGGACTTCACATCAAGGAGTGCTTTAATAGAGCACCCAATCACAGTTTGTCCAAGACCCCATTGACAACCAATTACAATGTTAAACAAATACCCCATAGACAATCAATTATAATGTTAAGCAAATATTGTATTTTACATTACTTATATATAATTTCATTTTTAGTAGATGTTGTCATCATTTGATAATCACAATATAATTTAAATTATTAATATAATTAAAATAAAATAATATATTTGTGTGTGAGAGAGTAATTTTTATATATGTCGTTAAGGAATGAGCTGGATACACAATAAAAGATTTGAGTTTAGTTGGCTTATGTATGTGAAAGTAGAGTGGGAAATATTAATAAAAGATATAAAATATGGGTTTAGAAGAAATGATTTTTTTGGTATTTTTTTTGGTTAATTTTAAACGAACAGAATTTTTTTAAAATTTTGATTTGATGTTGTTTAATTTATAGAATTCAAGTGCTTAAGGGATTTTATGGATACCTAATTTATTTATCTATTCAAAAATGTATTTTAAATAACAAAAGATTACAATATTACTTGAAATTATATCATTAAAATGTATAAAGTTATAAAATATTATAAGTAATTATAATATAAACAAAATATTATATTATAAAAAACGATTCATAGACATTATTGCTCCTATAAGTTTTTTAATCCAATATAGACAACGTGTTTCATGATGTCTTGTTATGTTATGTTATGTTTGACTCAATCAAATTACACACACACACACACACACACATATATAATCCTAAAGACATTTAATCATAAAGACATTTATCTACTTTATGGATCACAAAAGTCTTCCTTTTTTTTTTTTTCCAGAGAAAAAAAGTCCCAATTTTTCATTAATATATAAGAAAAATTACATGTTGCATCTAGCAGCATATCATCTATGCAAGGAAAATATTATGAAACATATTCTCTGAAGAGACTGTGAATCTGTCATATACAATGTATGTTTTTCATCTAATCTATAATAAATAATATGTACATATATGAAATAAAAGATAAAAATAGTGGCCGAGGTATGTAGATAATACAAAAATGAAACCAATCCAACTAGACTGATTTATCTAGCTGCCGCAAATAGAGGATCAAAACTCAAAAATGCATTCAAAACATGTATGTGTCTTGTACATCCAATTCATCTATGAAGGGGCGATGATAATATTGGTATTCATGTGCCCCTTCATGAGCTGTGATAGGCCAACATCCCCAATCTAACTACGTGGCTTCTATGGAAATTTGGTCGGCCACCTGATTCCTCTACCTGTAAATGCGAGTGACAAAGATAAAATCAAAAAGAGATTTTAGCAATAATAACTCATCCAGTAGTGCTCTAAGAAAGTGGGTGTGACATTGTGCCTTCAAGTTAAACCAGTTGATGATAATCTGTGAATCCCCAAAGATCTGAATCTTCTTGCAACCTTGCTCACGAGCGAATAATATGAGGAGTCTAAGGTTGTTTAGTTCAACATAGTTATTTGATCCTGGATCAAGTCCCATCTTAAGGAGGAAGAAATTAGTGGCAGTCAGGTACAATACAACCCCCTCACCCCCCCCACACATCCATTTGGATTGGATGCACCGTCGAAGTATGATAGTCATGTTTTGTGTTTCATGCTCATCATTTGGGATTAGTTGGAAAATGGATATGATGGATCTACAAGTACCATCCCAATCAGCAGGTTTGGCCAGAAAATTATTATGGTTCCTTCTAATCCATATCCCCCAAGCAATGAGGAGTGGTGTGTTTCAATATTTTGGCCTACTAGATTCTTGCCACCAGTTTTTCCAAGTAGAACAGACCGAGGAGCCGTGACAATTTTGAGTGCATCATAGAGTGGAAGTCATTGTGCGCCAGAGTTGTAAAATTACAGGACAATATAGGAACAGATGATTGACATTCTCTGCCTGTGAGAGGCATAAGAAACATTTGGAGGGCCCATGAAATTCTCTTTTCCTAAGGCTGCCCTCCGTGGGGGTGCAATTTGAGAGTATGCACCACATGAGCAGTCTGGCTTTGGGGGGTGCTTTCAATTTCCATAAATGTTTCCACCACCATATTTTGACTTGTGGCTCTTGATTATTGCAAAGGGTAGTGTAGCCAATCTTGGGAGTGTATCTGCCGCTAGGGGAGATGGCCCATATGATCTCATATTCTCTATCAGATAATATGATGTTGGTGGTGTTGAGGGCCTGAATGAATCGACCATTAATTCTCAGGAAGATCTAGCGCTTGTGCGGATAACCAAGCTTGTGAGGCCCAAGTGGTATGCTCCGGGTTCGAAACTTGTGAAATGAAATGTTTACCAGCATAAGCCAGGTACAATCTGATATCCAAAGGTAGAGTAAATTCCTACCCGCATCTGGATCACGCATCTTCTCTAATTTTAACCTGCTTTCCATATCCAATGCACCAGGCCAGTCCTTTTTTAATCAGGTGAATGGATTGGGTGATGGCTTTCCAAATGATCGATGAACCAGATGTCTGATGTATGATGCCCCTGATCTAGTCCATTGTAGTGTTGCGGGCAATACATTTATAATAAGTAACTTCTTGCCACAGGTTGTGGTTTTCAATGAGATGCTAGCTCATCTTGGCAGCCAAATCAGATACAAATTTGTTTAGATCTTTTAGGCCCCACCCCCCCATCCTTTGGGCTTTGTAATTTTATCCCATGAAATCCAAGCATATGCACAGTCATCCTTCATACCCCTCCATAAAAACCATCTACGGATCTGTTATAGTTTTTCAGTCACACCTTTTGGGATGCAAGCGAGCGCCATCCAGTAAAATGGGATGGCTTCGAGAATAAATTTAATGAGAATCAATCTTCTGTCCCCAGACATCCATCTGTGTTGCCAAATGTTGATCTTGCGCTCGAATTTAGCAATCAACCAATTCCAATCTGTTATGCGATAATAATTTGGTTTAAGATGAAAACCAAGGCATTTTAGTCCATCCTCCAGGTCCTTGCGTTCATAATGAAAGAGACCCAGAACATGTCTGGATTCATTGATAGAACATCGCACCATCATGATGGTAGATTTGTTGTGATTTGGTTCCATACCTGTTGCTTTGCTAAAGATGTTGAGCATATTGAAAAAAAATTTGAATTGTTGTGACAAGAACCATCAAGGAAAATAATTACATCATCCACAAATAATAGATGTGCTAGTTGAATAAAATCATTTAGTTTAATACCATGGATGGAACCATCTTTTTATGCCTGTGTCATGAGAGAAGATAAACCTTCCATAATGAGAAGAAAAAGCAGAGGGAAGAGGGGGCACCCTTGTCTAAGTCCCCTCTCTGCATGAAAAAATTCAGAGGTAACACCATTAATAAGAATGTTGAAAGAGGCATTGGTAATGCATCCCATAATCCAATTGGTGAAATCATGAGGGGAAGCAATATGAATGAGGATGAGGTGCAGGTAATTCCAATTGGCACAGTCAAAAGCTTTTGCCAGGTCAGTTTTGAGGATGGTGCTCTTGAGATTTTTAATTTTGATGGAGTGTAATGCCTCCTGTGCAGTGCCAATAGCTTCATGAATTTGTCTTTGATTAAGGAAGGGAAATTTTTCTTTGGAAATATGTTGAGAGAGGATGGGTTTGATGTGATTTGAAATGATTTTGGAAATTATCTTATATATCCATTGCATAGGGATATAGGGCAATAGTCATGGAAAGCGAGAGGCTTGTCAGATTTGGGGATGAGGGCAATGAAAGTAGCATTGAAACCATCATATATCTGACCAGTTGACCTGATGTCTTCAATGACCCGAAGAAGATCCTTGCCGATGAGTTCAAAAAATGAGAGGTAGAATTCAATAAGCCATCCATCAAGGCCCGTGTTTTTGTCCTTCTTAAACCATTTTAAGACCCCTTCAATTTCTCCCAACGAGACCAGGGCGTTTAGGTCATCCAAAAACTCCTCGCCCACAAATCTACGCAAAGATCGTGCAATCTGCATGATTTCTGTCAAGTTTGCATTGGTCGGCACCCTGTACTGGTTGGAGAAATGTTGAATTCCCATGTCAGTGAGTTGGTCATGTGAGTGTGCCACCCTCCCATTTTGGTCAGTGAGCTCCCAAATAGTGTTGATACTTTTCTTACCTTTTGCAAATTGTTGAAAGAATTTTGTGTTCTCATCCCCTGCTTGTAACCATATTTCCCTGCTCTTGAGGCGTCATTCCTCTTCTCGTTCCTCATAATTTTAGCTTTTGTGAATTCCAGAGCATTTAACCTATCTTTTGCCTCTGCTAATCGGAAGCCCAGGTAATCAGATCCCGTTAGTTGTCCAATCTCCATTCCAATGTTGGATAGTTCCTCATCCTCCTTTATTTTCTTATTTCTGGCCCAACCTATGGTGAGTGATTTGATTCAGTTAAGATTATTATACAAGACCCTTACAGGAGCCATTTCAGGATATTTCTCGTAATGTTGCCATTCCTTTGTGACAATCGAATGAAATTCTGGCTCCCCCAACCAGACCGAGTTGAACTTGAATGGTGCACTGGGCTTTTGATTGTTAGATTGGATTTCAAAATATATTGGAGAGTGATCCGAGGAGCCCCTAGATCCCACCCATTGTCTTGCCTTATCAATTTTCTCAAGCAAAGGGAACTTGATTAAGAAGCGATCAAGCCTTATGGCAAGGGCAACGACACCCGTCCTCTTGTTTCTCCATGTGGGAAGCTTCTTAGGCATTGCTAGATCCAGAAGGTTAGCCCCAACAACGAGCCCTTCAAAATAATCAGATAATGAATTTGGGGTGGCCCCAGAACCCCAGGATTCAGATAGACCAATAGAGAAGTTTAAGTCCCCACCCATGATGATATTATTCCACTGCATGATAGAGGTGTGCATCCATTCATCCCATAATATCTCTCTGTGATGATATGGTCCATGCACATTGATCAGGGTGATTTCAAGATTAGTGTCACGAGAGATGATGTCATCGCCAAGTATGCCCATTCTCCCCCACCAACCTAGGGCCGTAATGGTTTTGTTGTTGATGCCAATGGCGCTGCCACCTAATCTACCATAAGCATCTGAGGTTTGGAAGGTCCCGTCTGAGAGGAGTGAAGACAAGACCTTAGTAACATATATCTCGTCACCCAAAGTTTCCTGAAGAAAGAGAACATCAATCCAAATATGTTCTAGCAGTCGTTTTAGAGCCAATTTTTTATCAAGCCTGGCCATACCACTACAATTGAGAGAGAGACAGATCATGGTAAAACTTCAACTTGGGCGTTCTTTGCTCTAAGAACCCGATCGATGGATGATTGAGCGCCAGCTGCCACTTCCAAGATGGCTTTGGTGATCGAGGATGGGCGTCCTCTAGAAGATTTCGAAAGAGTACCTTCGAAGTCCACCCCTAGACCAAAGGTATGAGAGTCGAGAGATAGGGCGGTTGACCTAAGGTAATATCGGTGACCAGATGAGAGACTGTCAACAGTAATAGGCAGGCGGGAGGATGATTCCTCCGTTGAGGTGTGAGGGGTGGGTTGAGAGATAATAGGTGGAGCAATTGCAACAGGGCATCCAAGGGGATTAAGATTGCAATTATTTAAATTTAGAGAGTGCAGTGCATAAGACATAACGTGGGAAGATTAAAAATTAACAGTAGAATTTGAAATGGGAGGAACGACGAGGTTACCCAGAGCAATCGTAGATTCCGCCATGAGGGTGCGTGTGGTTTTGTTGAGGGACTGTGATTGCGTGACGGGGCACGACGGATGGGCAGCCGTGGTGTCAAGGCACCGCCCTTGCGCACAGTCACTGGCGACAGTGTCGATTCCCTGAATTCCGTCTGTGTAGCCATATGAATCAAGATTTTTTATGGAGCCGCGGTCGCGTTAATGAGAGGGCATTCTTTATACAAATGCCCAATCTCATGGCATCTCTTGCATCGATAGGGGATCCCCTCATAATCCAAAATTTGATGTCGAACCATATCATTGAAGTGAATGTCATACCCTTCAAGGAGTCATTCGCGAGTGTCCAGATGCACAAGTATCCTTGCCACAAATATGTTCCCTCATTCCAAATATGACCGATCATGATCCAGGTAAATCCCCATATCTTCCCCAATAAACTGGAGCGTTGCTTCGTTCTAAAATTGTAGCAGGAGTCCCGAAAGACGAACCCATATTGGACCAACCCCAGATTTTTCCTTATCAAGGTCGAATTGATGAGTCCAACACTTCAACAGTACTAGATTCATATCCAAGTGCCAGTATTTGGTGAAAACCCAGTCAACCAATTCAAGTTGGGGAAAGATGAGAGCAAACCAGCCCCTGTTCATAGTTAGGACCCCTGGAAGCTATGGCATGGAATTGCCCCAAATCTCGGCATTCCAAAATTTGAGTCTAGCATGTGTGTAACTTCTGCCATGGACCCTGCCTACGAGAATTGTCCTCGATGTGTGTTCAATATCCTCCATACCAACTTCTTGCCCGAGTTTGAGAGCCTGCTTGGGTCTGATTTTAGCACACCGTTGTTTTTTCCTACCGGTCCCCGGAGTCCTGTGATGAGCAACCCTGTTTGGTTCCAAAGCCTTGTTGGATTCAGAGGACTTTGGGTAATTTGTAAGAGTTGCAACTAGTGGGATGTCGTCGAAGCAGCCGAATGCAACCACTGTAGAATGCTTCATAGAATCGTCGGGTAGATGAGAAGGTCCAATGCCCCTGGTTATGTCAAGCTGTTCAAACCCTAGGGTTTCATGTTGCACAAAATTCTCGAAGCCAAAACTCGATGCATCTCTTGTAGGTTCAATGGATTCTAGCGTCTCTTGGGCCTGTTGTTCCCATAGCCCGAGGACAGATGGCGATGGGATGGAGAAAACCGACGATGCCACTGGATGTAGCAAGTGTTCTGCGGTTGAAGCCGATACCCCTGGAGGTGAAGCGGCCAATAGGGCGAGAATGGCTGACTCACCAACATCCATGTCCACAACGTCCCAGTCACATACAATCGGACTCGTCACACCCGGTCAGCGGCCCTGCTAGTAGAGGAACGATGAAATATTTGGACACCCTCCAAGGGGTCAGAGGAATAATCCACCTCCTCGTCCAACATCTTCAGGAAGCTGTAGAGTCTGAACCCTTATCAGAACCGTAGGCGGTGAGATACCCCGTTCCGAGGTGAGTGCGAATCCCCCGTTCAGGTAAAAAACAGTTTGTGCAGGAAAATAATGGCCACGACAAACTCGCTTGCCTGGTTGTCAGGGAAAGAGCCCACAAAAATGGGGAGTGTACATAGATAATGCGCAAAATAGAGAAAACATTGGATCCCCACCGCCGCTTAGTAAGGGTGAGGCCCGCAAATGTATGGGCAAAATCCGAAAACAGTGGGAGTCATGACCCCTTGGTATAATGAACCACAGCAAGATGGAAACCCGAGTCGTTGCAGGAGTAGGTTTGAAGGTTATAATATTGCGGGAAAGAGGCATAATAAAAACCAAAACCAGTTGCAATATGAGGCGCCATGCTCGTGGCCCTCCACTCGATACCTCCCTGCCATTCAACGATTATGAACTCCGTTATTCGCCATAGCTAGAGTTTCTGAGCTCCTCCAAGCATCACACACACACACAGATATATATATATATATATATATATATATATATATATATATATATATATATATATAACTCTCTCAAATGATATAAAAATATAGATTAAAAACATAATTTAAATGAATCAAAATCAGGCCAACAGACTTTGCTTTGATGGTGAAGAGTGTGTTGTTAAGACACTCGTGATGAAAAGGTCACTGGTTCTAATCCCTTGTAGGCAAAAGACCATAGATTTAACATGAAATCATGTAAAGACCCACACAATCAAGCAAAAAAAATTCGTTTAATTACTGTTAAATATTATTATTATTTATTTTACCATAATCTAATAAAAAGTTTAAATAGTTTAAATAAATTTATGGTATGATATAATATTTTGTTTATATTGTAATTTATAAATTTTATAATAACTTACTCTAAATAATTTTTATATTATTCAAACTAAAAACGGTATATACGGAAAATATGGTAAATGGTACATTTGGACAAAACGGAATCCAATATGTCAACGTCTTAGCATTTGGACAAAATGGAATCTATTACACCAAAGTAACTATAACTATTATTTATTTATTTTAACATTTTACAGAACGAAAACGTTTTATTGTTATTATTTTATATTTATATATTAATTTAATAGGTTTAAAATAGAAAAAAAATCATTCTAATAAAAGTTATGATAATTTATTGTTATTTTTATATTTATGTATTAATTTAGTATGTTTTATATAAATATATTTATTTCATAATTAATTAATCATTATTTAGTAAGATACATTATTTCTGTGTACTTGTCTTTACGAAAAAGTAATATTTTGAATAAAATATTTTAGATTGGAGTATATATAAATTGATGTTGAGAGGTTTTTTTTGGAAGATAGTGTTTTTTTAAGAGTTTAATGTTTGGGGAACGGCTCACCTATTTCAAGGACAGAGTTAAAAATGTTGATATGAAGAGTGCAGGGCCAGAAACAAATAGAGGAAAGATATGACTTTTAGAGAAACATAAGAAGAATGAGAACATTAAAGATATATTAATTAATAATTCAAAAAGAGCAAGGTAGAATAGAATAAAGAAAATAAAACTAAATAAAAGTATAAATTAAATAAATGAATAAAATTAAAATATTTTATGTGAAAATAAAAAAGGTGAGGTAGAATAGAATACGTAAAATAATAAAATACAACTAAATATAAATTAAATAAATGAATAAAATTAAAATATATTATGAGAAAATAAAAAGAGATTGGGCAGAATAGAATAAGTAAAATAATAAAATAAAATTAAATATAAATATAAATTAAATAAGCGAATAATTTGAAAAATTATGAGAAGATAAATTGAGTTCGCATTGAAATAGTTAAAGAATAATTTATTATTTATAATAAAATATTGGATATCATTAATTTAAATAATAAAAAATAATAGGTTGAGTAAAAAGGGAATGAATAGTAAAGAGACAGGAAATAAGTATTTGAATTAAAAAACATAAAAATGATATTAAAATTAGAGAGAGTTAATTATTTGTATAAAACAATTAAATTATTAGGTAAAAGAAAGATAAAAATGGTAAGAATAATCGTTTTGAAGATGAATCACATTAGCTGGTTCTAAATGGGTTGGCAATCTAAAAGATTTATGTGATGGATCCGGAAGGCAAATCTCTCAATAACCCTAGTCACAAAAGCCTCCATTACATAAGGAAAAGATTAAGACTCATGAGGTGTAGACCAATTGGTTTGTGTGGGGTTTAGTCCCCACCATGTCATATGTTTAAATCTCATGGAAAGACCTTAGTCACAAAAGTCTTCATTCAGACAATAAGGAAAAGAAAGATTAAGACTTGTGAGGTGTAGACCAATTGGTTTGTCTGGGGTTTAGTCCCCACCAAGTCATAGGTTTAAATCTCATGGAGAGGGAGACACGTGGAATCCACTCTTAGGGGTGTGGGGGGAATTAAAACTTTCCTCAGGGGCTTAAAGATGGATAAATAAATATATATATATATATATATATATATAATGGATTTGGGATCTAATTAAGATTAGAAACTATTTTTAACTTAATTTTATTTCTATTTGGTATAATATTAAATTAACAAGGTTTAAGGTAAAATTAAAGATTTTTTAGGGAAAATAATTAAAAATAATAAGGAAAGAAATGGATTTAAGGGGAATGGAGTGAAGGTGAGAAGAGAGGGTCGCACTCATCAAATCTACAGGAATAAGATTTAAAGGACAAAAAATAAATAGCTGGCTTCCAAGAGTGACTTAATTGATATCCATCTTCTTGATTAAAGTTGTTGGGTGCTTTTCCATTTCAAGGGCTTCCTTAATTACTCGGTTCGAGCGGAAAGGGGTAGAGGCTAGGATTTTGGTTTTATCAAAACAAATAAGATGTTAATTTTGTGGGAGTGTTTAGTGATGGCGAATCTGGATATTCGGTTATGGTAAGTGTTAGGTATGTTTTCTTTAAGTCGAGCTTGGAAGGATCTCACAGTTTTTCCTATGTAAGACATTCCACGTGGACAAGGGATCTCATAAACTTTGAGGCCAAGCATAGGGTCGTTCTTGTCTTTGGCTGGCCTGAAGATTTGGCTAAGGGCGGTGTGGGGTTTGAATAGTGTTTGGATATTCCTTTTTGAAAGGATTTTGGAAATATGATTGGTAACCCCTTGAATGTAGGGAAGGGAGATTTTGGTTATGGGAGGATTGATGGAAGGGTTCTTAGGTTTAGAGTGGAGAGTGGAGCGAAAATCCTTATTAATTTGGGATGAGGAGTAACCATTGGCTTTAAGGGCTTTGGTGAGATGGGCATTTTCAAAGGAAAAATATTAAGACGAAGAAATTTGAATGGCACAAGTGACAAGGGTTTTAAGGACAACGATTTTTTGAGAGGAATGACAGTGAGAATTGTCATGGAGGTATCTCTCAATATGAGTCTTTTCCCAATAGACTTAGTGGGTAAGAGAGCCACCAGGGAGGTGAGATACAAGGACACCAAGAGAGGGGAGGGATTGGTTAACTTCAAATTCCATGGTGAATTAGATGTGGGGAGAAATATGATTAAGATGGGCAAGGAAGACTTGGAGTTTCAACATTCCATTGGACCAAATAACAAAGGTGTCTTCAATAAAATGCTTCTAGAATTTAGGTTTAAAGTGGAAGCTTTCAAGGGCTAAGGTTTCAAAGTGATCCATAAAAATGTTGGCTACAACGAGGGAGAGGGAGGAACTCATGGTTGTGCCCTCGGTTTACTCATAGAAGACACCATTTAAAGTGAAGAAAGTCAATCCATACGAATTTAAATAAACCAACCCAGATTCATCTTAACTCTGGATCTGCGAAGTGTCGAGAGGGATCAAATCTCTTGAGGTGTAAACCTTTTTTAGAATGAAAATAGATTTGATCCCTCTTAGCTCTTGATAGGTCCGGAGTTAAGATGAATCTAAGGTGGTGACACACACACATATATTTCTTCTTACATAATAATACCATTGGAAAAACCATGGGTTGTAAAAACGTGGAGCATAAAAATTGTAAATAATAAATTGACTATTTTAAATCAAATTTGTTAATTATTAATTTTTAAAATTTGTTCTTAAATTTTGTTTTTGTTTTTATTTTGATGTAATTTGACTTGGTCAAAATGTTTACGTAATAGGACATTACAACATCTCTTCCATATTAGGTTAAAGGGTGCCTCTCGACCCAATGACCATATGTGCAAATGATGTAAATATTGTTTGAATGAAATATGAGTGTAATATTCAAGGTCAAGGCTTAACTAATGAGTGGCTCGACATGTATTCATAATAATTATAGTTTTCATCTATAAGTGGTAAACCTTCTAAGGTATGCCAAAATATGTATATATTTTCGTTTAAAATTAATATAAGGTCCAAGATGGTTGCAAAGAGCATGAGAAGTGTAATGAGTCCTCTAGAGGGGAAGAGAGAAGGGGTTAAGGAAGATTAATTCTATATGTCCCATGAACTCTTATCTTTCTATCATGTGCCTTCTTAAATCTCATCTACAACCATTGACTTAGAAGTTTGCATTGAATGCATTCGGTGGTTGGTGAGGAAGTCTACTTCACATAGTTATGAAGGCATGGGTTGGGTACAAATTATCATGGGGAAATGCTACAATATTCACTTGTCATTTTCAATCCCACTTTTCTCATTTTAAAACACCACTGAAGTTTTTAATGCTACAATATTCACGTTTGAGATGTAGAAATTTGCTGAATAATGATTAATTATCCACCGAGACTATCCTGATCACATACAATTCGAATTTATATGCAACACATAATCTCTTCCACTCAGATCATCACACATGCGGAAATAAAACAAGCGATAGCACATCAAATCATCATACACATTAACACGGTATGTATGGGGAAAGCTTATAGCTGAAAACCCCGCAGCTATTGTGTATATTATAATGGAGAAAACATGTAACAGACTCAGTACAATACTTACAATACCTCACAAGTACTCAAAAATCAGCAAAGTTACACACAAGATAGCTCTCGCCTTGAACAAAAAGTTACCGTCTGTGTAAACTCCCCGCCAATTGCCTTGCCTCTATTGCGCAATCATGGCCTGTATATGAAGAGATCCAAGGTTCGAATCCCCTTGGTTTGACTGCGCAATTGTCATGGACAATTCCTCCAAGTGTAATGCAAATCCCATGCAAAACTGATCCTCCAACTGATAGCTTTACTCACCCTTTCATCTACCTCTTCCACTGGTCTCCACTCTAACCATCATATGTATTTATGAACTCGATGTGTTCTTTCATATAATAATGAGTTACTAATTAATGAATTAAATAAATACGTAATCTACCCACCATAACTATCGATTAGCTAGTTAAACTAATCTCTGTCCTGGGCCTAACTAAAATAAACACAACACAACTCCAATTAGCCGTCTCATTAACTCCACCAAACTTCTCGACCGAAGTCCTAACCGAAGTCAACCATGCATGATGCCATTAAACCCTAGGAATAGTGTAATTCCTCTGTCAGATGCATGAGCCACTTTTGTAGCTCGAACTGAAGTGCTCCAAGAGAGTAAACTGAAGTTTAGAGTCCAAATATTATTAAGGGTAAATAATATTTGACTTTTCTATTTTTAGGATAGGCAGCCTAAAAATAGACTTCGACCTATATGTCTAAAAATAGAGGTCCATCTATTTTTACCAACATGACCAATACTCCAAGAATAACATACTGCAACCCCTGGACCATGCTCCATATGTCTAAAAATAGACATAGTCTAAAAATAGACTTTGTGCTAGAATTCGCCTGCGGGCCCACTTAGTGAAGGCGACTTCATTTCACTAAGCTCCATCATCTCGCCGACAACACTCCCTCTCAAAGAAGATATGATTATCAAACTCTATCCCGCCTCCTCGTGAACTTAACTTGCCTCCCGAGCGCCGTCGTGATGTCGCACTCGATCCTCCGTGGGAATATATGAAATCATCATGATTCTCCGCTGAACACAATCTCTGATATGATGATACCAATCTGTGAAGCCATGCTGCCTCAACTGATCCTCCTGTCTGTACCATGAACCATATCCTGATGTGCCTCTAATATAGCGCAATACATGCTTTCCTGCCTTCCAAAAGAGCTTGGTAGGCTTAACCATAGCTTGCGAAAGCTGGTTAACTGCATAGCATATATCGGGTCGTGTATTGACCAGATACATAAGCGACCCCACCAACTGACGATAGACAGTGGCATCCACTACCTCCGCTGAAGTAGCATCCTCCTTCCTCCAACCACCAGGAAGAGGAGTGTCAACAGGCTTGCAGCCTTGCATGTTGAACCTCTCCAGAATCTCCCGGGCATACTTGCCCTGAGAAACAAACAGTCCTCCGCTGCGCTGCCAAATCTCCAATCCCAGGAAATAATGAAGGGTGCCCAAGTCCTTCATCTCAAACTCTCGTGCAAGATCCTCCTTGCATGAAAGTATCAACTGCTCATCGCCAGTCAAAATCAGATCATCTACTCTCGTGCAAGATCCTCCGTGCATGAAAGTATCAACTGCTCGTCGCCAGTCAAAATCAGATCATCTACATACAGTACGATGATCAACAGCTTCCCCTCCACCACAATCTGGTACAGGTTTGGATCTGCCTCACTCTTGGAGAATCCAAGCCCGGTGAAGTAGCTGTCTATCCGAGTGTACCAAGCACGAGGTGCTTGCCTCAGCCCATACAGTGCTCTCTTGAGTCGGCACACATGCGACTCACTGCTGAAGATCTCAAAACCTTCAGGCTGCTCTATGTACACCTCTTCCTCAATAACTCCATTGAGGAATGCAGTCTTCACATCCATCTGATGAATGTGCCACCCCATCTGCGCTGAGAGAGCAAAGATCGTCCGTATGGAAGAGTACCTTGCGACAGGTGCAAAAGTCTCCTCATAGTCAATCCCCTCGATCTGTGAAAAGCCACGGGCGACAAATCTCGCCTTGTACTTCTCCACACTCCCCTCAGCCGCCTGCTTCACCTTGTAGATCCATCGCGAACCCACCACTGATTTCCCAACCGGTCTTGGGACAATCTCCCATGCACTGTTCCCGACGATCGAATCATATTCCTCGATCATGGCATCAACCCATGCGGGTTCCTCCACAGCTTCCTCAAAAGAGGATGGCTCTGTCACAACACATTGACTCACAAGAGCCATGTATCCAATGTACCGATCCGGTGACTGCCTCTGTCTACGCTGTGCTGTAGGTGGTCCTACAACCTTCTCTGCATCCCGAGCCAGTCGCTCAGCTTCTGTAGTGCGCATGCGCCCTCTGATGGTTGGCGCTGCCTGGGTGGTTTCTTCCACCTCCCGAACCTCCTCTTGTGGCTGATCCACATCCGGAAGCTCCTCCTTAGGAACTAACAGCTCCTCATCTGCATGCAAGTGTAGCTCCCTCTCAAGCGAACACCGCATGGCTTTCTCCTCCTGAAATTTTATATCCCGTCGCACAACAGTCTTTCGACTGTCTAAAAAATACACCCGATAGTTGTGAGGTGTATCAGTGTACCCCACAAATATTCCAACCTCAGCAGTTGGATCCAGCTTCCTTCTCGCATCCTTCGTCACATGCATGTAGACAGGAGAACCAAAAATCCGCAAATGGGAAATATCGGGCCTCTTGCCAGAATAAGCCTCCTCCGGTGTACTCATGCCAAGAACCTTGTGAGGACAACGGTTCTGCACATACACTGCTGTATTGCATGCCTCAGCCCACAAGTGAAGGGGTAGGTCCTGATCATGCAACATCGCCCGTGCAGCACCCACGATCGTTCTGTTCTTCCGCTCAGCCACCCCGTTCTGCTGTGGGTTATGGGGTGCGATGAGCTTTCTCCGAATCCCTTCTGCGCTGCAGAACTCCTTGAATTCAGCCGAGATGAATTCACCACCGTTATCACTCCTTAGAGCAATCACCTTCTTCCCCGACTCATTCTCGACCAGTGCTTTAAACTCACAGAACTTCGCGAATGTATCGCTCTTCTTCGACATGAAGAAGATCCAGCACTTTCGAGAGAAATCATCAACAAAGATCACATAATACCAGTGCTTTGCTGTCGAAGCAACTGAGAAAGGACCACACACGTCTGTGTGAACTCTCTCAAGGATCGTCGTGGCGCGACTATCCTTCTCGTGAAAGGTGGTTTTCACATACTTCCCTAAAGTACACCCCTTGCACTGATCTGACTGCGCAAGGGTGCCCTTAGGAAGCCCAGTAGAAATCTGCTGCAGAATATTCAAAGCTCCATGGTGAAGGTGGCCCAATCTCCTGTGCCACAGTTCGCCCTCATCATCCCGGCTCACCACTTCTCCCGCTTTGCATGCCATTGCTGCGCAGCCATCTACCTGCAACTGATAAAGGTTCTTGGTTCGAACCCCTATCTTCCGGGTCTCTCCAGTAGTCTTACTGCGCAGGAAGGCTTTTCCTTCGCTGAAGACCACATCATACCCCTTATCCTCCAACATCGCCACATAGATCAAGTTCTTCTTCAATCCAGGTACATGCATGACATCCCTCAATACAAAGGGTTTACCAGACTCCCTCTGAAAGGATATGGTACCGATACCAGTCGCACCGTATCTACCATCATCGCCCATCTCGATGTGCACACCCAAATCTTTGTCCTCCAGATCTGAGAACAACTCCCGATCTCCCGTCATATGAAATGACGCACCGCTGTCCAAGAACCACACCGATCCTATCACACTTGAAACCAAGCATGCGATCAGTGAAAAGTCAAGCTCGAACTGTGAAGCCAAAGCTTCTCCATCTGCAGATCTTCCCGCTTGCTTGTTTTTCTTCTTCTTTGGACAATTGGTAGCATAATGTCCGTGATCATGGCAGTGAAAACACTTCACTTTCGCCATATCCCGCTTCTTGCCCTTTGCACCAGAATGAGAGGTTTTCTTACCCTTCCCCTTCTTTGCTTTGGCAACCAAAGCGCAGTTTTCTTCATCAGCTCCCTTTGATGAAGATCCATCTCGAGTAGTCCTCCTTATCTCCTCCTGCATGAGATCCGCCCAAAGGCGCTCCCATCCCGACAACTTCTCCCGACCATTGACACTATCTTGATATGAGTGCCAAGCCTTCAGAAGACCAAGGAGAGCCAGGTCGACCATGTCCTCATCTTCGACAGTCACCCCCACACTTCCCAGCTCATCTCTGCATTGAGTGAACTTCGTGAGGTATTTGGCGATACTGTCGCCTTTCTCCATCTTGATGTTCCCGAGCTTATCTTTGAGCGCCAGCTTCCTTTGGTCGCTCTTACTCTAGAATAGATCCGTGTCGACCATGTCCTCGTCTTCGACAGTCACCCCCACACTTCCCAGCTCATCTCTGCACTGAGTGAACTTCGTGAGGTATTTGGCGATACTGTCGCCTTTCTCCATCTTGATGTTCCCGAGCTTATCTTTGAGCGCCAGCTTCCTTTGGTCGCTCTTACTCTAGAATAGATCCGTCAAAGCTTTCCACATTAAATATGGAGAAGCCTTTCCATGCAGGCTGGATACAATATGATCCTTGACGCCCTCCAACAAGATCCTTCGACACTTCGCCATCTTCTTTTGCCATGCATCGACTTCAGCAGGATCAGTGGGCTTTTGGACATCCGTATCTACGAACTCCTTCAGACCATTATCTTCTAATACTGCTTCCATGCAATCCTTCCATGCAACATAATTCGAACTGCCTTCAAGAGCATATTCGATTCGCAAACCGTTGAAAGACATTTTCAACACTGGCACCAAGAAAACAAAACTGCTGCAAAATTTAGAATTCCACCTCAAAGCTCAACCGCTCTAGATCTGTGAGAACAAATTATTTCTAGCACAGATATTGAATGTAAGGGGTGTTTACCAGACCTTTCACTTTCCGAAGAAAGATGAATCCGGAGGCTACCTGGCCTGCATGCAGACTCTGTCTATCGAAATAAGTTTGTAATAACTGTGATGATCAATCTTAACTTCAATAGCTCTGATACCATGTAGAAATTTTCTGAATAATGATTAATTATCCACCGATACTATCCTGATCACATACAATTCTAATTTATATGCAACACATAATCTCTTCCACTCAGATCATCAAACATGCGGAAATAAAATCAAGCGATAACACATCAAATCATCATACACATTAACACGGTATGTATGGGGAAAGCTTATAGCTGAAAACCCCGTAGCTATTGTGTATATTATAATGGAGAAATCAAGTAACAAACTCAGTACAATACTCCTCACAAGTACTCAGTACTTTCTCATGAAGTTACACACAATCTAGCTCAGTTTTGAACAGGTTACTGGTTCAAAACTCACCGCCAATTGCCTTGCCTCTATTGCGCAATCCAGGCCTGTCTATATAGAGATCCAAGGTTTGAATCTCCTTGGCTTGACAACGCAATCATCATGGGAAATTCCTCCAAGTGTGGTGCAAAACTCATGCACAACTGATGTCGCCACTGATAGCTAACTCCACCCTTTCATCTACCTCTTTCACTGGTCTCCACTGAACTGATCATGCACTGTAGTGAACTGATGTGTTCTTGAGCTGAATAATGAGTTACTAATTAATGAATTAAATAATATTTAATTCACTCCACTCATAACTAATTGATTAGCTAGTTAAACTAATCTCAACTAGTTCAACTAAAATAAACAGAACACAACTCCACTATCTGTCTCATTAACTCCTCCAAACTTCTGCCACTGAAGTCCAACTGAAGTCAATCATGCATGATGCCATCAAACCCTTGGGAACCACGTGATTCCTCTGTCAGATGCATGAGCCACTTCTGTAGCTCGAACTGAAGTGCTCCAAGAGAGTAACCTGCTGTTTATAGTCTAAATATTATTAAGGGTAAATAATATTTGACTTCCCTGTTTTAAGGAGAGGCAGTCTAAAAATAGACTTCGACCTCTTTGACCTCAAAAATAGAGTCTCATCTATTTTACCAACATGACACATAATTCAAGAATCTCAAACTAGAATCCCCGAACCATGCTCCATATTTCTAAAAATAGACATAGTCTAAAAATAGATTTTGCGCCAGAATTTTCCTGCGGGCCCACTTGGTGAAGGCGACTTCATTTCACCAAGCTCCATCATCTTGCTGCATTTTCAACATGGAAGCCTGACGAAGACCACTCTTTCATCCAAAGAGCACCAGAGATAAATTCTCAAGAATTTAAAGCAGAACGAGGCCTCGGCCCTCTTCCTCTTCTGAGTTTTAATGCTGCATTTAGTTTTCGCCTACCCTCTTTGCTCCACTTGAGCTATAAATTCATGAAAGAACTCATTGTAAAGGTTGTTGATTAGTTATCAGAGAATTGAAAGTTGTTTCTTTTGAGACATAGTCTCTGTGTAAAGTTGTAAGATAGGCGGAGAAACATGTTTTCAGACTAAATATCCAGCTATTGGTAATGTTGTACTTCACTGGTGTTGCTATTTAATATGACAAGCACATTTCTTTGGATCCTGATCTAAAGGAGCAGTGACGTTTTCCTGTCTCTGTATTTTTTTTTAACTTGCAGTTCATTTCATTTCATTTCTACTGGCTTGCATCAGAAATATGGCATAGGATTTACCCTTGTTAGGTACCCTTTGTTACTGCTCTCCTTGCCTTTGATGTTTTCTATCAAATGTGTTATCTAAGAGTTGATTTTAGTTAATTTAACCAGTGTAGTGGATGTCATTGCCTGCTAGTTGATGTATGAATTAAATGAATCTGTTCTTAGATGTTCTTGTTAGGATTTAATTGAACGAATTGGGAACACTGGGAGGTCTAGAACTCTGTCTCTATCTCACTAGGATCCTTTTCAATTAATTGAACCTTTCTAAGATCCCTCAAGCTGGAGGCCGAAGCATTGAGAGTTCAAAGTATCTCTCTGATCTCAGGTCTTTAACTTTATGTTTTAAATCTTTATTATCTCCTCTTCCCTTACCATTTCATGTCACACTATCATCTTTAAGATCCAATGCCTTAGATGACTAGCCCAACTGAAAGCCTACACATTGAGTAGCAAGTAAATACTTTCTTGAATCCATTTCCCAATGGTCTTGAATGTTCCCTGGAATCTCTCACCTCTGCCTAAAATCCCCTTTTCTCATCCTTGCCTTATATTGAAACCTTCTTTCTTGATAACCAACATCCAAACAAACCCCGAGCCTTATAACTAGCCTAATATCTTAACACTGAGCTTCAAAGTCATATACCTTTGACATATCATAGATAGATCCCTCTATGGACCCAGGAGGGCTAGATCCTGAGGTTTGAAAGTGGTTCTGATGTTGTCTCATCTTTTGGTCTTGCCAATCTGGCAAAAACATGGGAACCCCAACATAATGGCGACTCCACTGGGGAAAATCTGAGACCCTATAACTGATAACATTTGTTTGTCTCCCATTGTCGTCACTAACATAATGGTGACTCCACTGGGGAAAATCTGAGAGCCTATAACTAATAAAATTTTTCTGTCTCCCATTGTCATCACCAACATAATGGCGACTCCGCTGGGAACATTCTGAGTATTTCTCACCTTACTACATCATAAGAACCTCAGAAACCTATAATATCTGGTTAGGTTGGTAGTTAAACACTCCTATTCACAGATCAACCTCTATACCATTTGTTGTGTTTCTCCCACACTCTTAGACATAGTCTGGAAAGGGCCAGGTAGCCTCCAGATCTCACACTCTTTCAGAGGTGAAATATCTGTTAAAAGCCCTCCCAACCAATCTCTGGCTAGAGTTTGCTGTGTTTGGAAGTTTCCCTTGAAAAGGGACGTCTCATAAGCACTGTGGTGGACAGTGTACCCTCCAAAAGCATCCTAAACCCTCCACCTGGCGACTCCATAATTCCTAAACGATTCAAAGACTCCACTGGTGATCAGTAGGCCTGCTGATTATCTTGGTTCACATAAGACTCCACTGGGAGACCAGAGCCCATTACAACATCAACCATAATAGAAGTAACAAGTAGGGTTAAGCTGCTTGGTTGGAAAACAAAATTCTGGCTTTCAGAACCATTCACACAAGAGCTTATCCTAACCCAAACCCCCCTGAAATAGTTGACAACCCTGACAGCATCCTCAAGATATCTCCTACACCTAAACAATCAACTATTTCCAGCCACATCCATAGAGCTAATTCTGCACCGGAAGATTTTACAGCTCTATCAGACCCACCTTTTGACATAGGCTCTCAAAACAGTTTACCAAGAACTAGGTCATTCAGTGTCCTAGACCAGCCAGACCTTGAGCTCCCTAGTTCACCACCTCAAAGTGTTAAACACCTTTGGAATAGACAAACCCTTCCATCCACACCCCCTGATATTCACTTCCTTCAAAACTTGGGGCTTTGCCACCCCAAATCTACTCAACGGACTACTGCTGGTCCTAGTATCCCTACCATCCATATACCAGCGGCTCAATCCAACCCTTTACCTCATCAAAATATCATCATGGCAGCCTGGTATGCACCTCTGGTATTACCTTAGCCTCGAGTTCCCTTACCCAATGATTATCAATCAAAGATCCCACACTTCACTACAAAAGAGTCCATCATAGCTCAGCACCATGTAGATAGGATGGAAGATTCTTTTGACTACATGGAAATAGATGATGATACAGTCAACATGAGAATCTTTTCCTAGAGCTTAGGAGGTGATGTGAAGAAATGTTTCAAAGGCATACCTCCTAATAGTATCCAGGACCTTGCTGCTTTATATCAAACCTTCATAAACAAATGGGAAGTTAAGGCCAACCCTCTCCAAATCTTAGCAGAATACAAGAATCTTAAGAGAAACGTCGGAGAGAGTGTCCAGGACTACTCTACAAGGTTTAACAACGTTTACAACGCTCTTCCTCCACACATGAAACCTCCCCTAGGTATGGTTCCAGTGAAATACCCTGAAGGCCTGGATGCTGACATGGCCTACCAGCTTACGGAGAGGGATTACATGAACACATTGGAAGACATGCAAAAAGGAGCAGTGAGTGTAGAGGCAAATCTGATTGAGAAAAAAACAAGATTGAGAGCTGAGAAAAGGGTAACATACAGAGATGACAATGTAGCTTCCACATCTGACCCAAATTATGATCGCATATCCAAAAACATGGAAAAGCTACAAAAAATGATGGAAAAAATGGTTTTCACAGTTAGTAACCAAAACAGAAGTCAAAATCATAACCAGGACCAGAACTTTAGATGAAACAATGCCACTCCCAACAGATAAAGAGAATCAGATCAGCAAGTTATTCCCACATTCCAAGAGAACTTTCTTGATGAAGATGAGGGAATCATAGAAGAGTTTGAGGGAAACACAATAAACATGTTTGAAGTGGAAAACTCAATCCACAACTGTTCCATAGAAGAATATCAACCCTCACCCTCGTATTGGGATGAGGAATGGTTAGAATCTGAGGATTACAGGTTAGGGTTTGAAGATGCCATCATGCAGGTCAGAGAACAATATGAAATTAGAAGCAAAAAAATCCTAGACACTACCAAACCAAAAGCTTCTGAGGTTACCATCAAGAAAAGGCCTGAGAAAACTTCTAAAGTGACTGCTGAAAGTAACAAATCAACAGCTGAGATTTCTGGAAGAAACAAAGAAAAATACAACCAAAACACTGATACACAAGGTCAACCATCTAGCAACACTAGCATTGTAGTTAGTGCCCCTAATAAAATTATTCCAAACACTGTACATAGTGAGAATCAGCCCACTGATTCTGCCACCAAGGTGGTGGTTAACAAAAAATAGTTGAGCATTCCAAAGATTCAGTCCACTTTCAATTTGGAGAGTGAGATTGCAAAAATTAAAATCTCTGTCCCACTCTCTGAGCTGGCCACTCAGGATGTATATAAAGGCCAAATTTTGAAAGCATTAAATTTAGGTGAGAGCAGTGACACTGTAAATCTGAGTGATGATCAACTAGCCCTTCTGTTTGGTCCAAAGATAGAAGGAAAGTTTAAGGAAGGGGTGGTGCCACCTTTCTATATCAGTCTTAATATCCATGACAAGATCCTTCACAATGCAATGCATGATTCTGGTGCCTCACAGAACTTGATGCCTAGGGTAGTGATGGAAAGGTTAGGCCTAGAGGTAACCCGACCCTATAAAGATTTATATTCATTTGACTCTAGCAGAGTAAATTGTCTTGGCCTGATCAAAGATTTATGTGTAAGCCTAACCCAGATTCCAGCTAAATGCATGGTCATGGATGTTGTTGTGGCAGATGTGCCACCCAAGTACGGCATGTTATTATCAAGATCATGGGGAGCCAAGCTGCAAGGTACAATGCAGATGGATGGGACCTATGCCACAATCCCAACCTTTGGCCAACTTAGAAGACTATACAGAGAGGCACAAATGAAATTCCTGGTCAGTAGCCCTGAAAAGCCTAAAAAATCACCTTTATACTCTGTACATACAGACCTTGACTCCTTCATCCTTTGTAATGATGAATCCTTAGAGGGGTCAGAGTCCAAAAACAGGGATACAAACAAGGAAACAGAGCCCATGGACCTTAACATAATGGCTACCCTAGACTCGGAAGAGAATGATATAGAAAAATTTGAACAGTGCAATGAAACCAAAACTCAAATTGAACCAGAAACATAATGCAGTCAGCTGATTAGTCATCCTACACAAGTTCCTACACCACATCAAGAACGAAACAATGATAAACCCGAGAACGAACCTTTATGGGAAATGAATTTCGATGGGTCATGCACCAAGAGGACTGCGGGTGTAGGAGTGTGGATACATAACACAAAGAGTGATTACGCAGAGAGCCATGCCTGTAACCTGCACTTCAAATGTACAGACAATATTGCAGAGTACGAGGCTCTTATCCTAGGCTTAAACCTATTGAGGAAATTAGGAGCCTGTAGGATAACTATGCATGGGGACTCTGAGCTGATCATTAAACAGGTGAATGGTGAATACACAACAAAACATCCTAGACTGAGAGAATATAGGAATGACACTATGGCCTTATTGAAAACCTTTGTAGAATATGAACTAGTGTTTGTCCCTAGGAGTCAGAACGCAATTGCAAATGGACTAGCCTGCATGGATAGTTCGTATCATAAGCCTCCTAGTGACCAACATATCATCATTCAGACCAAATTAAGACCTACAGTGCCGGATAACAAAAAATATTGGCAGGTCTTTGAGGGTGATAAACAGATTGAAGATTTTCTGATAGGCAGAAACGAGTTTGAGTTTTTCGATTCAGACTCAAAACCTAACAATAGCTGCCTAAGTGAAGATTCCTCAGATGAGGAAGAAACACCCTGTAACATAGAAATAAACACTTTAAACGGAAAAATTGGAAATCTGAATGAAAAATGTGAAAACGCAGATAGTGAAGAAATAGAGGTGCTACAGGCCAAAGATAAGAACATACCTCGAGGTCTGGCACCTTTAGAGGACATTTTTGACTTTGATGATGTAGTAAAAAATCCCACTATAGAGCACTCAGATTCTGACGTTGAGGAATGCAACATAGGCATTGAAGATAAGCCCAAGATGATTAAACTGGCTAAGTTCCTACCTGCAAACATGAAAAATAAATACATCGACCTGTTCAAGGAATTCATTGATGTGTTTGCTTGGAGCTATGAGGATTTAAGGGCCTATGACACAAACATCATATAGCAAAAAATACCTTTGAAAAGGAATAAAAAACCCTTCAAACAAAAACTTCACAGAATAAACCCAAAACAATTACCTGCAATGGAAAAAGAGATTAAGAAGATGTATGAGGCAGGCATAATTGTGCCTGTGAGGTTCTCTGATTGGGTATCAAACCTAGTGGCTGTGAGAAAGAAAACAGGGGAGATCAAACTGTGTATCGATTTTAGGAATCTTAGCAGAGCCTCACTAAAAGACAATTACCCTTTGCCAAAAATGGAACACATCCTTCAGAGGGTAGTAGGCTCAAAAAGGATCTCCCTGCTAGATGTTTTTTCTGGCTACAACCAAGTTTTAGTAATCCCAGAAGACCAAATCAAGACAGCCTTTACCACTCCATGGGGCACTTTTATGTATGTAAAGATGCCCTTTGGATTGATGAACGCTGGTGCAACCTTCCAACGAGCAATGGACATAGCTTTTTCAGACGAAATAGGACACTTCATTTTCATCTATCTGGATGAAATAACAGTATACTCCAAGACTGATGAAGAACACCTAAATCATCTGAGGAAAGTGTTTGAAAAATGCAGAAGGTTTGGTCTGTCATTGAATCCGAAAAAGACTGTATTCAGGCTGCAAGAGGGTAAGCTTCTTGGCCACATCATATCTGAGAAAGGGATTAAGATAGACCCACAAAGAGCTGAGGGAATACTACAAATCACACACCCAAGGAACATCAAGGAGTTACAGTCCTTCATTGGGAAAATAAATTTCCTCAGGATGTTTATTCCCAACTTAGCTGAACACCTTAGGAATATGACAAACATTCTAAAGAAAGGTGTAGGAGTTAAGTGGACTGTTGAAGCTAAGAAATATTTTGAATCAGTCAAACTTGTACTCACCTGGGCTCCTGTCCTAATCAGTCCTTATTTCTCAAAAGATTTTCTCATATTTTCATTTGCCTCTGAGCATACAGTAGCTATAGTTCTGCTGCAGAAAAATCTAGAGGGAATGGAATAGCCCATTTCTTTCTTCAGCAAAGCACTCAGAGATGCACCCTTGAAATGCAACATAATGGAAAAATAGGCCTATGCTTTGGTTAAGGTTTTGAAATACTTTAGGGTGTACATACTGCATTCCTACACCATAGACTATGTACCCAACATAATGGTTAAAGACATCTTGTCCCAAGACCCAGATGGGAAGAGGGGCAAATGGATTGCTGTGATCTTAGAGTACGACCTTGAGATAAAACCCACCAAACTGATTAAAGGTCAGGGCTTAGTGCAACTAATGGCTGAATCAAATCTACAAGCCTAGGATATTAACATGGTAGATGCCTTGGATGAGAAGCAGGGATTCCCTGACCCCACTGTTGAGGAGAATTTTCAGAGCTCTCCTTGGTATTCTAACATTCTGTATGTGCTTACACACCTCAATGCCCCTCCTGAACTATCAAAGACCAAGGCCAGATTCTTAAAGCTAAAAGCCAGAAGCTATTTCATATTGAATGAAGGATTATACTGGAAAAATAAAAATGGACTATTGCTTAAATGTTTTCCTGAGTCTAAAGCATAAAGGATTAAACAAGAGTTCCATGCAGGAGAATGTGGAGGCCACCTGAACTGGAAAACCACTGCAAACAAAATACTCAGCGCTGGATACTATTGGCCTACACTCTTCAATGACATCCATAAGATGATAATTACCTGCCACAAGTGATAGATTTTTTAGGGAAAAAGAAATCTCCTCCCCTTACCTCTACAACCCATCATTGTTGAAGGTCCCTTTATGCAATGGGGCCTAGTTTTCATAGGAGAAATTCACCCTGTTTCTTCTGCACAACACAAATGGATCTTAACAACCACAGGCTACTTCACTAAGCGGTTCTGATGTTGTCTCATCTTTTGGTCTTGCCAATCTGGCCAAAACATGGGAACCCCAACATGATATATGCAAAATAATAGCCTACTCCAATAGATCTCCAAAGTGAAGGGAAGATCCCCAACACTTAGAAAATCAGCTCTCCAAATGGTGCACTGAATCACCCTGCAACTGCTCCTTCAGAAATTACGTAGATCTGGATCAATACTACACTGTATGGGACAAAATATAGTTAGCCTACATCCAAGATATGAAAATGAAGCTTAGTAATTTCAACACTTTCCTTCCAATGGAGTAGAACCCTCCTCCACTGAAAATGAGTATTGAGATGGCCTAGATCTGAAGATCTAGTCTCCACTTGCTGCAGCTTATTGAAACAGACAAACCCTCAACAGGATTTGCACTTTCATAGGAAGATGAAGCTTGGCCTTTAGCCAGATAGTGGAAAATATGGTGCAAGGATCCTCCAAGAGCTACTAAATGGAAGAGGTGGGATTCTCGATCATGAACACCTAGTGCTAAATAACACTCTATCTCAGCTAAACAACCAGAGAAAGAAATATGTATAAACAGAAGATATATCAGAAAATCCTAATCATAAGCTAACCCCATATGGATTCCATCCTCTTCCTTATGAACAATGCGAGCCTTCTCACCTTAAGTCCCACACATTAGGGTTTCCATCTTCATGCAATGAATCTCCCTCCAAAACTGCATTGTCCCGTCATCAATACCACTCCTCCATTGTTAAGTCCCTATATTACTAGTATAGTTCCTTATTGTTGTTATTGTAATCCCATTATTGTTATTATTGTACCCTTGTAACCCCCATATTATTATTATTGTGCCCTTAAATTAGTATTGTTAGGTCGGCTAGGATTACATTGTGGCCCCACAAACTCCTATATATAGAAAGGAGGTTTTGTAGTTTGTATCATCCAAGAATTGTTCAATCATGTAATGTATTGGAGGTTGCCCCCTTGAAGTGGCTTATTTCTAAGGCATTGATAGCTCTTTTCTTCTATTTTTGGAGCTGGTTTCACAACATTTGGTATCAGAGCTTTGGATTCTAGGGTGTCGGTGCTCCAAACAGTTCATCGTGGAATTTTCGCTATAACTTTGTTTCTATGAAGGTTCAGAAGCTGAAATTTTTAGAGTGTGAAGCCAAAATCCTAAGGAACATCTTTGTAAAGTTTCAGAGCTTGGTTCACAATATTTTCAGAGATATGATTTGTGGAAGTTAGGTCTTTTTGCAGGCTCCTTAATTTCACTTAAAAAGGTCATCACAGAATTTTAGCTATAAATTTTTTTTCTAAGAAGGTTAAAAAGTTGAAAATTTTAGAACGTGAAGCTAAAATCCTGAGGAACATCGTCACAAAATTTCAGAGCTTGGTTCACAATATTTTTGGAGATATGATCTGTGGAAGTTAGGTCTTTTTCAGGCTCCTAAATTTCATCTCAAAGAGGTGATTATGGGAAAATCTTCATAACTGTCTCTCTAGGCATCGGATTGGAATTATGTAAAAGGTGACTGGAATTAAACGGACTGTAGTTTCCTATCTATAAATTTTAGAGCCAAAGGAGCAAACAGTGACATGTGTCAAGTCGTAAAATTTCGCTCTACTGAACTAGTCCATAATTAGGTAATTGTGGGAGATTGGACATAACTTTGTCTTGAAGAATCCAAATCAAGTTAGACCTATGGCATTTGAAATAAGTTGCAGAGGAATACTACGGGGCCGAATTTAAGATATTGAGGATCTATATATATATATATATATATATATATATATATATATAAGTCAATTTCAATATCGAGCTCCTCAAAAGAAAGTAAAAGGTGCGTATTTTTTTTCCGAATTGCATAAGTCTTGTTTGAAGAATCGAGTTGAATTTATTCCAAGGGCATATTATAGAATAGATATCAGTATTGGATTCTCAAATGGCCCCTAAAAAGAATTCAACACCAATTAAACCTTTATAAGGCTCTACTATGACTCATGAAGATGAAGAATGACAACATGACATATCAAAATTACAAGAGCAAGTGCAACAAATTTTGCTCTCGCAAAGAGCAACAAAAAATGACATGGAAGTTTTGAAGAAAGGTGTGGAAACTAAGATGGATGGTTTGAAAAATGGCATGGAAGTTGGCATGGAATCTAAGATGGATGACATGGAAGCTAAGATGGAAAACATGAAGAATGATCTAAAAACAGACATGGAAGGTTTGACAAAGTTGATACAAGAAATGTTTCCTAATGGTGAAAATATAGTAGAGGAAACTAATGATGAGAACAAAATAAATGATAATCATGATTTCATAAACTATAATATTGGCAGGAAGAACCACCATATTCTAAAGATGGATATGAGGAAGTTTGATGGCAAGGATCCCGTAACATGGATACTACAAATGAAGCAATATTTTGATCTCAATAATGTGAAAAACACACAAAAGGTACGCATTGCAACTTTACATCTAGAACAAAATACATTTGTATGGTATCGATAGATTTTATCTCGTAAAAAAAATTTCACTTGGTCAATTTTTATGGAGGAAATGATAGCACATTATGAGGATACAAAGAGAAACACCTTCTTTAGCCAATTGATAAATCTCAAACAAAAGTGTTCAGTGGGGGAGCACATTGAGGACTTCCAAAAATTGAATATACGGGTAACTAATATTTCAGAGGAACACAAGATTGATCTCTTCATAGGTACTTTAAAGAATAACATCCAACATGAAGTTCGTTTTTTGGAACCTGATTCAATGGAGAAGGCATTCGGGTTGGCAAGGAAAATTGAATGTAAAATTATGGCAACAAGGAAGCCTACCACTCACTTCTATAAATATGGAAGTGTTGCTACTCCTAGATTTCAACAACTCAAAAGGTTGACACCACAACAATTGGAAGAAAAAAGAGCAAAATGGCTTTGTTACAGCTTGTGATAGCAAATACACTAAAGGTCGTAAGTGTGCTAAGAAGAAATTATTTCTACGTAGATCAGAAGAGGAAGAAGAAAATGAAAAAAGAAGAGGAAGAAATGAATCTGACCATATCGTGTAATGCACTGGCAGGAATTACCACTCCTCAAACTCTTAAGATAGAAGGACATATCAAGAAGAAAAGGGTAATAGTGTTGATTGATTCATGTAGCACCCATAATTTTATTCATTGTAAGGTATCCAAGGAATTAAATTGTTTCCTATACCCAGCACCAGAATGTCAAGTGATGGTTGCAAATGGAGGTACTATAAATTGCTCTGGAAAATGCCATAATATCAAGCTAACCATGGGGGAATATGTATTGAATAGTCCAATTCTTTCCATTCCTATGTGAGGTGTTGATGTTGTACTAGGAGTGCAATGGTTACAATCTCTGGGGATGGTAGCTTTTAATTTTCAAGAACTTTTCCTGAAATTTTTTCTGCATGGTGCAGGCTGAATTATGGGGTATTGCAATGAAGTTGTAAGTATACGAGCCTCTAATTTCATGAAAAAGCTTCTAAATAAAGAACAACGAGGCATAATTGCACAATTATGCTCACTAGAAGTTCCAACATCAAAATCATCTATTTGTGCAGATCTCCAAAAAGTCTTGGACAATCATTCCAAGGTTTTTGAAACTCCAAAAGGAATCCCACCTATTCGTGATCATGATCATGCTATTCATTTGATTCCAGGAAGTGTTCCTCCAAACATCAAGCCTTATAGATATTCTTATGTCCAAAAGAGCGAAATTGAATGTATGATTGCAAAAATGTTAGAGGCGAGTATAATTCGACCTAGTCAAAGTTCTTTCTCTGCTCTTGTAGTATTGGTACACAAGAAGGATGGATCATGGTGCATTCGTTTGGATTATAGGGAGCATAAGCTCACCACAAAGATAAATTTCCATTCCCGTGATTGATGAATTATTGGACAATTATATGGAGAAATTTATTTTACCAAGTCAATTCTGCTCAGACATCATCAAATGAATGAAGACCAAGATATTCCGAAAATAAATACTTGATCTCATGAGGGTCATTATGAATTTTGGCTTATGCATTTTGGCCTTACAAATGAATTCTACATTTCAAGGGTTGATGAATTCCATTTTCAAACCCTTCCTTAGAAAATTTGTGCTAGTATTTTTTGATGATATACTAATCTAAAGCAGGTCTTGGAAGGATCATGTTGAACATGTTGATAGGGTGCTCAAACTATTGCAGGAGAAACAATTATATGCAAAAACATTCAAATGTTCCTTTGGAGTACAAGAGGTGGAATATCTGGGTCATATTATATCTCACGAGGGTGTTAAAGTAGACCCTAACAAAATTAAAGCCATTAAGGAATGGAAAGTCCCCACGACCATCAAGCAGTTGCGAGGATTTCTTAGGTTAACAGGATATTATCGCAAGTTTGTTAATAATTATGGGAGAATAGCAGCACCTCTAACAACATTATTGAAGAAAGATGCATTTTCATGGACTCTTGAAGCAACTAAGGCCTTTGAACATCTTAAAGAGGAAATGTGCCTAGCCCTGGTCTTAGCTACGCCAGACTTCACAAAAACCTTTATTGTGGAATGTGATGCCTCGGGAAATGGAATTCGTGTTGTTTTAATGGAAGAAGGAAGACCCATTTCTTTTGACAGTTGTCCAATGAAAGGAAATTATTTACAAAAAGATATTTATGAGAAGGAAATGTTAGCAATACTACATGCACTAAAGAAATGGTGACCTTACCTAATGGGAAGACACTTCAAGGTAAAAACTGATCATGATAGTCTTAAACAATTTTTGGAACAAAGACTATCTTCATAAGAGCAGCAAAAATGGGTCACAAAGATGTTGGGTTATGACTTTGAAATAATCTACAAAAAAAGAAAGCTAAATGTTGTTGCAGATGCACTCTCAAGAAAGAATGAAGAAGTGGAAGCATTGCTTTGTGCTATTTCTATTATGCAACCAAATTGGATAACCGAAGCAAGAGATTGATGGAAGAAGGATGAAGAAGTGTGGACACTCATTCAAAAGTTGCAGCAATATCCTAGTACATATGATACATTTAGTTGGAAAAATGATTCCTTATGGTACAAATATCGCTTATATCTTTGTAAGAATTCCCAACTAAAACAAAATATTCTTCTGGAATTGCACACTTCTCCTTTAGGAGGACACTCGGGATTTTTAAAAACTTACCATAGGGTGAAGAAAGAATTTTTTTTAGGATGGCCTTAAATCTGATATTCAAAATTTTGTGGCGGAATGTTTGGTTTTCCAGCAGAATAAAGTTGAGGAAATTAAGACCCCGGGTCATCTACAACCTTTATCCATTCCAAGTCAACGTTGGGAGGAGATTTCAATGGATTTTATCACAAGTTTACCTACGTCTGAAGGAAAGAGTGTCATCATGGTGGTAGTTGATAGAAATACCAAGTATGAACACTTTTGTGCATTATCTCATCCATTTAAAGCACGTACAGTTGCTATTACATTTATGGACACAATTCAAAATCTACATGGGAACCCAAGGGTTATTGTGAGCGACATAGATCCCATTTTTACTGGAAATTTTTGGACGGAGTTATTTTCTTGTTTGGGTATTCAATTAGCTCATAGCTCATCTTATCATCCTCAATCCAATGGTCAAATTGAGATAGTAAATAAATGTTTGGAAGGATATCTTTGTTGGTCACTTTAATTGCTTATTAATCTAAACAATCAAGTGCTACATAAATTGTCAACCCAGGGAAGTCTGTTTATTTCAAAGGAAATCACACACTGTATATGCTCAATCTCAAAAGCAATGAAAAGTTGTAGTAAAAATTACACTAATCACACCTTGCTTCAAACAAACTGAAGTTCTACTTTGAGTTACAACAAAATCAATCTTTCTATTGCAGACAATTATCAGAAGAATCCTGGATTACATTAAGAAAGAAACAATCTAGGGAAGGAAACCAATTTGCAGAAGAAAAGACCAATTATGCTATAATAGAGAATAGGACCCTATTCCCCAAGTAGGAATCTTTAGCACCTGTTTCTGACTACCACGCTTTCACAAACTCATTCTGTAAACAAGATTACCAATTTGAAATAATCAACGATTACCTAGGAATGAATTATATGAAAAAAATGTGACAATCAATGGAAACAGAGTTTCAACAATAGATAACAGAGTTCCAATAATGCGTAAATGATTTTAGCAAAACAGAGTTTTAACAAGGTGTAAATGAAAATAATGATTAACATACTACAAAAATTAATGGGTGAATCTTGTGAGGAAGGTGGGCCCTTTCCTTCTCATAAGATTCCCCAGAAAAAGGAATTAAGAAGAGATGCTCAGAACAATATTTATTCATCTGTCAAATGTAACATATTACAAAACAATCCACGTTCCTTCTCTGTAATTCCATTTCAGCTAAACCTTTCGTAATCCCCCTCTACTGCTGATGTCTCCTCCCTTTAAAGAGGAGACATCTATTACACATTTGATTACATCATACAAATCCTATTCTTAACCCGATCTGATCTTCTATGCTGGAATAGGATATTCCATTCTTCCATAGCAAAAATGTTGTTACAATGGTTATGATGGTGCTGGCTTCGAGGTGCAGTTGTTGCGACCAGTGTAACAACTCCCTTAATTATCCTTTCTTGTTGCTGCCATACTTGAAATACTATTTCAGCATCACAAATCACGGACTGTTTCAGCAACGGGATTTGCGTATTGTTTGGACTGTTTCAGCAACGCGATCTTCAGACAACAGCGATGAATTAACTGCAGTCTTCAAAATTTTTTAACAACTATATATTTCTTATTAATGGATAAATATAAAAGTAATTTAAAATTACATGTAAAACAAGTTAAACATATAGTAAAGAGAAGAAACGTTATATGCCATTGTAAGAATATATTAAAGTGATGATATAGGCTTTAAATATGAACTGCAAAAGGATGGTTTGATAGCAAAATATATGAGAAAAAAGGTACATTACAGGGTCCTAACATCCCCCCCAACTAAAAAGGTTGCATGTCCTCAAGCAACTTCAATCTGAATTAGAATCCGGATACTGGCTCTTGGCATGCAAGTTAATTATGCAGTAACTATAGAAGGTACTGTCTGTTGAAGCTCTGAACCCTTGCACATTTTTCAGCTTTTTCCAGGCTGCTGCTTCATCCTTCTTGGCTAACCTATGATGAGCATGATATTCCTCTATTGGCATCCACAGAATAGGAAAATGAAAGTGATACCCTATCCACTTTTCAGCACATTGCTGAACACACTTGATGTAGTCGGGTACCCTGGAGATTGTTGTTTCAATGTTAGTAGGATTGAAAGGATTGTGTTCCTGCTTTTCCTTAGAATATTGTTGCCAAAACATGTTTTTTTGTTTTAAGGCAGCAGTTTCTTTGGCCTTAATAAAGTGTTGACAGTCCTGGAGTACTGTTGCCTGTAGTTGCCGCATGTGTTGAGTCATTCCTAGTTTCTTCAAAAATTGATAATATTCTGTAACAAAGGTGGCAGGGTTCTATGGTTCTGGCCGTATTCGGAGGAGACGGTTATCTTCATTATGCCTGGCTGCTAGAAAAGCAGTCTGCCACGTAATATGGTTGGAAAGGAAAGAGGCAAATGCCCGAATTTGGATATCGCCAACAAGAGGGTTAAGATTAAGGTTTTTTTTTCATGAATGGTTTGATTATGAAGATATAATTCACACAGTAAATGCTAGTCACTAGTAGAGGCCTCTGCAAAAGTTTTCACAAAATCTTCAGATTTAAACACCTTATAGGGCCTTCCATATTTGATTGCTTTTATCTAAAAGAATGCAAGCCATTCTGTAAGGAAAAGAGAGTAATTTAAAGATGGTTTTCTAGCAGCCAATAGTTTCTGTACCAAATCAAACATCAGGAGCAATTTTCTTTTTAACTCTTTATTCTGGTTCTTATGAGCGCGAGATTGTTGGAGTATTTTCTCCAAAGCCTCCCAGTTTGAATATATGTGGTTCTGGCAAAGTAATTTATGCTCTTGCAAGATTTTGTCTTGCGAAATGGCATACTCTTTCCTCCACTTGTTCATTATTTCTAGCTCATCCCATGGTTCAGTTTGTGTTTCAGCATTGCAAGTGATAGGCTGAGGTATAGTCTGAGTAGAAAAAACAAGAACTTCAGATTTAATAGTTACAATAGGCCAGGTTACTTGTGAATTAGCTTCTTTTTCTAAAATTTTTGAAGGCCCTACTGGTTCTTGTGTAACAGTAGGGTGTTCCTCTTTGACTGCAGAAGACGTAGATGCTCTCGGCATTGGGATTTGAACTACTTTATATCCCGCTTGATGATAAAGATTCCCACATTGGCTGCACATGTATTCTTTATACTGATCATTTTCTTTGTTTTTCTTTGCCATGGATGCCGCGTGAGCCAAGGTATAAAAATTAAGCTGCTTGTCATAGGCGTCCCTTGCCATTACCAATTCTTGTTTGTAGGCTTCTAGTTCTGATCTTAGAAACTCATTTTCTTGTAAGAGGGAAGCTAGGGTGACTGGGCTTTGTGTAATAGTCACAGTCTCAGTAGCTGGTTCTTGTGTTGCAGCTACGTGATGTGCAGCATCCTGGGCATCTAGTTCTTGTACATCAGCAGCTGGTTCTTGTGTTTCAGCTGTAGCTAGTTCTTTTGTAGCAACTATGGCTGGTTCTTGTGTGACAAATACTAAATGAGTAGCTGGTTCTTGTGTGATAGCTACTTGTTCTGAAGAAAATGATGTCGTAGTACCCTGGGCATCTGGTTCCTATGTTTTAGTGCCCCTGGGTGAGACAGGTAAATATTCTAGGATTTGGGGTTGTGGTGGTTTATGGGCTTTTAGAAGAATGGGTTGAGAGTCTAGGGTAGTGGCAATGGTGGCTGCTTTGGTTGATGCCCTCATTCGTCTTCTAGGTAAAAGGGCAGAGAAAGTAGTAGTTTTCTTTTTCTTTTATGAGTGGATTTTTCCTGAGGGGGAGGACTATCAGAAGTGGTGGCTGCTTTGGTTGAGGCCCTCATTCATCTTTTTGGTAGAAAGGCAGTCATGGTTTGCCTTTTCCTTTTGCGAGTAGAGGAGGGGGGGTTATCTACTTGAGAATCATCAGTAGAGATATGAACAGTAGGATCAGATGATTCTGCTAAATTGTGGGATGGACTTGGTATGGTAGGAAGGTTAATTGGATCAATTGGTTCTGTGGGTGGAATTTCTTGAGGGTCAGGGGTGTTTTGTGGTTGTTGTTCATGGGGATTTTCAGCAATTTCCTGATAATTTTCAACAGCTTTCTCAGGGTTTATGGGTGGATTGTTTAAGTGAAGGTTTCGTTGAGAAAAACCTTTTTGGACTAGTAACTGGATGAGACGGTGATGGGTGAGGGAAAGGAGGGGGAATTTTACCTGTCTACAATAATGCGACATATTTATAAGACATCCAAATAAATAATAACGAATATTCAACAGTATACCATGTTGTAAATGATTTAACAAGAAAAAATCATGTTGGTAAACTACCTGGTATCGACCTTCACAGGTGAGATAATGTTTGACAAATTCTGCAACTTTCGGCAAAGGAGGCGGCAACGAGTTGAGTTGGACACCCCGAATTTTAGGGCTAACTTGTTCTCCTGGCAGGAGAAAATCCTGATGTGCATTAACAATGATATGTTTTCAGTTGAACCATCAAATGCCAGTGACAGGAAGGCCCAAAACCTATGCTATGTCACCCTCTGAGACTAGAATCTAAACTCCTTGAACAATAGAATGATCTTCCTTAAGATTCTGTGCAAATTCAAGAACCTGTTGTGGATCAAATTCCTGAAGCTTCTGAAAATAGCCTACCCAGCCTACCTACTGAAAAATCTAGTATACCTCTGGGTATAATTCGAGCAGGGCTATCGTGGCAGGTTCATGTCAAATAGCAGGTCCTCCCATAGCTAATCATCTTTGGTAAAATGCATAGTCAAAGAGCCAAGTTACTGCACTCAAACAGAATATGTTTTATGAATGAGAACATGGAATGATGGTGAAGAGGCGAGGTAATGGGTAAGAAAAATGATGGTAATCGACTTGTTGTGAAATGATGGCGTAAAGTTTCGATATTCCCCCCAACTACGGCTGAAATGATGACTTTAAGTGTGTGGGGATTGTGGTAATAATAAACGAAATCTTCTCATTTAACCATAGTTTAATTGTACTTAAATATAAAATTTACATACCTCATGTTTAACTTTAATTCGTACTTCGAAAAATATAGTGCTTGCTCATAATAGATCAGCAATAGTTATGGAAGAAAATTTGGAAGCTTTTTGAAACATGAGGGATATTATATTACAAGTCTGTTTAATCATAGGAAAAGGCGGTGAAAGGACAAGATTAGCATGAGAAATAATAGAAGTGAGAATAAAAGAACTGAAGAAGATGATTTCATGACAGGAAATGCTGCATGGTCATGTCTTTGAAAAAAAAAATGGTGTTTCAGCAACGGGAAAAGTCGGTAAAGTGTTGCTGAAGAGTGGTGTTTCAGGAATGGGAAAAATAGGGAAAATGTTGCTGAAGAGTGCTATTTCATCAATGGGAAAGATGGGGAAAATATTGCTGAAGAGTGTTGTTTCAGAAATGGGAAAAATAAGGAAAATGTTGCTGAAGAGTGCTATTTCAGCAATGGGAAAGATGGGGAAAATGAAATGAAAATGGAAAAAGAAATGAAGGGGGATGAATGATGGAAATGTTAAAAGAAAACTGGAATATGGGGAATGAACTATGAATGGGTTGGAGAAATGCTTCACAAAATGAAGCTTGGATCTGCTTATAGTGAAATTGTCCTTTCTTAGTAAGCCTTTCCTGAATCGAGAATCTGCAACATAACCAATTGTAACATGCTAGTCCTTGATAGGGATTACTAGTTAAGAAATCTAATTCTAATGCTAAAAATAAAATTCAGAAAAATTAAATGCAATGAGGGGCAGGAGACTCCCCCAAAAAGAGATAATGTGAATCTGCCATGCAAGTAGCCTTAAAATATTCTTTGGAAATGGGGCGCTGGTATAGATCGAGTCGATGACCATTTACTAATAACGGTGTTTTAGAGTCATCAATTGTTAAGAGCCTTACTGTTCCATTGGGAAAAACAATATCTATTTCGTACGGTCCTAGCCATCTCGTACGTAATTTCCCTTGAAAGTTTTCAAACCGAAAGTCATACAATAAAGCCCAATTACGTTTTTGGAATTTCTTATGCTTGATGATTTTATCATGCCATTTTTTTCTCTGTTGTTGGATCATAGTTGTCTGATGAATGGCATCTAATATTTTTTCATCCAATTCATGAAGCTGCTGCAACTTGGCTGTCTGTGTATCAGTCAAATCAAGGTTAATAGCTAAATCAGTCCTTAAGGTTTTAATTTCAAATTCCACAGGAAAAACAAAACTTTTACCATAAACCAATTCATAGGGGAAAATCCTATAGTATTTCTCCAGGTAGTTCTGTAAGCCCATAGCGCTTCAGGGAGCCTTTGAGACCAATCCTTCCGGTTTTCCTTCACTGTTTTTGTTAGAATGGCTTCTCTTACTTTGTTTTTACTTTCCACCTATCCATTAGCTTGGGGGTGGTATGGTGTAGTCATTCTATGATGAATATGATATTTCTGAAGGGTGGCTTTAAAACCATGAGAAGTGAAAGGAGGTCCTCCATCTGTAACTAGCTCTCTAGGCACTCCAAATCTAACAAAGATCTCTTCAAATAGGAAAGCTAAGACAACTTCTTCATTAGCTCTAAGGAGTGCTTTAGCCTCCACCCATTTAGGCATATAATATGTGCAGGCCAATATATAAACTCTTTGGTTGTATGGAGTATTAATGGGTCCTACAAAGTCCGAGGCCCATCTTTCAAATGGTTCAAGTATTACCTGGGGGTTTAATGGCATTTCATCTCTATGATTAGGTTGACCCATTCTCTGACAACTATCACAGGCCCGGATGTATTTCTTTGCATCTTTAAAGAGAGAGGGCCAATAATAACCCATCCTAATAATTTTATGTGCCGTTCTCTTATCAGAAAAATTCCCTCCACAAGGGCCATCATGACAAGATTTTAGTACATCATAAGCCTCATCTTCCCTAATGCATCTTCTGATTTCATGATCAAGTCCTGTGTAGAAAAGACACCTACTTATCCAGCTATACTGAGCACTTTCTTGAATGATTTTTCTTTTCTCTCGATGGGATAGGTGTGATGGTAAATTCCCTGCAACTAGATAATTGGCAATGTCTGCATACCATGGTGAGTGAGCAGATACTGCAAATAAATATTCATCAGGAAAGGAATCATATACTGGAGTATTATCATCAGCTTTTAACTGAGAAAGAAAATCAACAACTACATTTTCTTTTCCTATTCAATCTACAATTGTAATATCAAATTCTTGTAATAACAGTAACCATCTGGTGACTCGAGCATTTGTGATAGATTTTTTCATTAAATACTTAATAGCCGAGTGGTCAGTATGGACAAAAGTAGAGTAACTAGTAATGTAATGTCGAAATTTGTTAATAGCATAAATGACTGCTAAAAATTCCTTTTCGGTGACTGTGTAATTAAGCTCAGCAGGATTCATATTCTTACTAATGAAGTAGATAGCATAAGGAAGATGGTTTTCCTCTTGTCCCAGGACAGCTCCAATTGCAGTATCCAAAGCATCAGAGGATATATGAAAGGGAAGTGCCCAATCAGGTCCCCTTAAAATAGGAGCTGTAGATAACTGATCCTTAAGTTCAACAAATGCTTCCTGGAAAATATTAGTCCCTTGAATTTAGCATTTTTTATAAGTAGCACAAACAAAGGAGAAGCTATTTTGGAATTTTTTTTAATAAATCTCTTGTAATATCCTGCATGTCCTAAGAAACTTCTCACATCTGTTTGTGTTCTAGGAATAGGAAGGTTCTGAATGACTTGTATTTTGGATGGATCTACCTGAATTCCTTGAGATGAAATAAAATGTCCAAGTACTACTCCTTCACTCATCATCATATGACATTTTTCAATACTTAAGGAGAGGTGAGCTTGTACACATTATTTAAGTACTTTCTCGAGATTCTGTAATGCATCCTCAAAAGACACACCATAAGGGGTAAAGTCATCCATAAATATTTCCATAAAGTCATTAAGCATATCAGAAAAGATTCCTATAACTGCTCTTTGAAAGGTTGCTGGTGCATTACATAATCCAAATGGGAGAACTCTATAAGCAAAAGTTCCCCAAGGACTAGTAAAAGTGGTCTTATCTTGGTCTTGGGGTGTAATTTTGATCTGATTATACCCATTAAACCCATCTAAAAAGGAGAAGAATTTCTTCCCTGACAAGCTATCTAATACCTGATCAATGAATAGTAAAGGAAAGTGATCTTTTTGAGTGGCTTTATTTAAGGCTCTATAATCTACACACACTCTCCATTTCCCTTTTTTCTTAGGAACTATTACAACGAGGAAACCCATTCATTGTCAGATAGAGGATATATAAACCCTGCATTAAGAAATTTTTGAAGTTCCTCTTTAACAATTTCCCTTAAATTAGGGTTCATTCTTCATTGAGGTTGACAGATTGGTTGACAACCTTCGTTGATATAGATACGATGAGTACATAATTCAGGAGAGATTTCCTTCATATCTGTATAGTCCCATGCAAATGCTTCCTTATTTTCAAGAAGTAACTTTATTAATTGTTGTGTTTCAGCAGCTGTCAATTTGGGGTTTATGTTCAGTGTTTTTTCAGGTTCAATTTCTATTGGTATACTTTTAGAAGAGATGGTGGTTGATGTTTGAGGAAGATCTTCAGGTTTAAGCTTTTCTTGGGTATCTGATTTCAAAAGTGCAGCCAGTTGATTATGTTTTTTTGGAATCACAGAGGAGGGTTCACAAATAAAATTATAAATTACCTCATCCTCAGTGGTATCTTTAAGGCTTAAAGCTTGTCCGATAGTCAAAATAGGTTGAGTAGCATGATCATCATAGTCCATCCATAAAGAATTATCATTATTAATCATGGGTGTAGCGTGAGGATATAGATTAAGCTGCTTAGTTTCATATCTATTGGAAATTGTCATTGAGCCATATCTACAGCTGATAAAGGCATTGGATGTGGCTAACCAGGGCCTTCCCAAAATTAGAGGATGTCTCCCCAACTTTGTTTTAGTCTGTAACACCACAAAGTCAGCTGGGTAATTCTAGGATTCAACTGAGATGATTAGGTCCTCAATAACTCCTTCCGGTTTGATTGTAGAATGGTCATCTAATTCTAGAATGGTTGGTGTATCTCTGATTACGTTCTTCAGCTGTAACAGTTTTGAAGTTTCAAGAGTCATAATATTTATAGCAAAGATCAATTGATCCGGATTTTATGTGAACGCAACAGAATACATATATAACCATAGATACAGAGATGCAGCGGAAATAATGCTTCATTTTATTAATAAAAGAATGATTGCAATAAGCTTACAAACATAATGGAAATAAGCTAGGGCGCTGGTAGCGTATCTCTGAGAAGAGATGTAGCGTACGCAGGCCTCTGAACTGTGTTACATTGAGGCTCGTAGGCCTATTACAGACATAATGGAAATAAAAGAGCTATGGTACTGGCAGCGTATCCCTGAGAAGAGATGTGGCAAGCTACCAGCCCTTGAACTGTGTTACAATGCAGACATGATGGAGATGTGGTGAGCTAGGGCACTGGTAGCGCTTATCTCTGAGAAGAGATGTATTGGCTCCCAGCCCCCTGAACTGTCTTACAATGAGGCTCGAGGGCCTATTTATTATTGAGAAACAATGTAGAATCTGAAACGTCCAAAACCCTAACCGTAGGAGATGAGGCGCCAAAACTGTGGGCGCCCGTTTGGGTAAATTGGTGGTTCAACTTCCCGGGGGCATAACTTTGGCACCCGATCTCCGTTTGACGCGTTCAATAGCTCGTTAGAAAGATCTATCCGAGGACTACAGCTGTCGGGACGAATTTTATCAGGGCCTCAAAACGGCTCCAGAAGTTCAGGACCCGAAAAACTGCTAAAAATAGTAAGTTATGCCGAAACTGGAAAACTGAAAGAGACAATGGTGGGGGGCCAAGTGGAATAGGTGGGTGGCCACCAATATCCACCTATTATTAATGTGCCTAAAAACGGTTCGCCGTGTGCAGGATCCAAAAAATGAAAGTATAAATAGTGTCGTGCCGGCTGAAAACACGAAAGAATCGATGTCAGCGAGGGTCCAAATGGAAACGGTGGGAGGCCACCGATATCCACCGATCATAAATCTACCAGAACTTGAGGAATTATTGTTTTTCCAGTTTGCACTATGAAAGTAGGATGGCCGGGATCACCATATTTAACTGGAGGAGCTTTACCGGACATTAATGCAGATAGATCACCCATAATATGAACTGTAACGGGATCTTTAGCTTTCCTACTGGGTTTCTTAACACAAATATCTCTCATAGTTCTGGCATAAATTGGTACATCTCTTAGTGCTTGTAAGAGTGGAATTTTAACATAAATATTCCGTGATTCCCCTAGAATATTGAAAGCAGGTGGCTCAGGTGTTTTAGTTAAAGCTAAATGCTCAAGGAATGGTGGTTTTGTTGTTCCAGTACCCTTATTAGAGGATGGTTGTACCTATTCACATGAGTCACGTTTTTCCGTCTCTTCCTTATCAGAATCAGAAGAGGTAACGTCATCAATAATGGGTTCAACTATTTTCCCAGATCGTAAATGAATATCATTGCATTTTGCAGGGGAAAAAGGAAGTATAGGTTGGTTTTGAATATCAATAACTTGCACAAATTTATTATTGGGGTTAGGGTTTGGTTGTACAGGTAGCTAGGGTCTCATCATTTGATTATTCGGTGGAGCACCTGATGGTAGAGGGAGTGGTTGCTGAAATTGAGGAAATTGATTTGGAAACGAGAGTTGTTGACCCCTCCAATTTGGATTCCATTGGTTAAAGTAAGATTGTTGTTGTGGAGGCCAAGGAGTCCACATTTCTGGGTCTACAAAGGGAGGGTTTTTTTGTTGCATGGGTGGGTAATTCATTTGATTGAAGGGTGGGTATTTCATTTGGTTAAAGGGAGGGTAATTTGCTTGACTAAAAGAAGGATAATTGTTCCAACGATTAGAAGATGTAAATGGAATATTAGAGTTCATACCCTGTCCTTGTGGTTGCCATTGCCTTCTCTGTGTCAACAGATATACCACTTCAGCTTCTTCTTCGGTTGGTTGCAATGCTGCTTTTATTCCTAGTAAAGAAGGGCATTGTTGCGTTTCATGATCCTTCTCACAAAGGGTGCAAATTGGCACCTTGTTCAATGGGTGTTCCCTTAGTGGGTGTTTATCTCTGCATTTGGGGCAAAAGATAGACAAATACGCATCTTCTTTGGCTTGTTTATTCTTAACCTGCAAGGTGTCAATCTGTGAAGCAAAAGAACTTAACATTTCAGTTTTAAATTCCTCAAGTAAATTACTTATTTCATCTCTTGTTGCTCCTCCATTGGCTAATTTTTGAACTCTTGAATATGTGGTATCCTTGCTGTTTGACCTGTTCCTTGCAACTCCTCTTGAACATCTTTTACAGAGGTTAACAATTTCATCATATGATTATTTAGATATGTCCCCTTTCCCAAGCATATTTAGAATATCTAGATAGTCATCACTCACTCCTTTTAATAATATTGTTTTAAGAATATCCTTACTTACATCGGGATGATTGAATCTCTGCAAGTTATATTGTAGTCTTTCCACAAAATCCTCCAGATTTTCTTCCTCCTTCTGTACCATCTTAAATAGTTCCTCTCTTTTTTCTCTCGTCCAGCAGTAGTCTTGATATTTGAGTAGAAATTTTTGTTTCATATGATCCCATGTTGTGATTACATGGCCTCTAAGACTCATGAACCACCTTAATGCATTTCCTTTTAATGTTGCTCGAAATAGCTTCAATTTTTGGGCATTGCTAATGTAATCGTGACTTCTGCATAATATATCAAACTCGAAAAAAAATTCATCAGGATATTCAGAAGATAAACCATGAAAGTTAGGTAAAGATGAAAGTGGGATATTCTTCATGGGAGTTGCTCCTTTAGGGAGATCACCAATAGGGAACCCCAAGGTAGAGAGAGAATTCTCATCTCTTCCTTCTCCTTCAGGATCTACTTGTCCTTCGCTGAAGAATCCTTCATTGTTCCCCTCCATTGCTTGTTCTCCTACTGCACTTGCTCGATCCTCAATGTTTTCTACTGGCTCCTCAATGTTTTCTGCTGGCTCTTCATCGTTTTTTGCTGGATCCTCAACGTTTTTTGCTGGTTCTTCAACGATTTTTGCTGGCTCCTCAACGTTTTTTGCTGGCTCCTCAATGTTTTCAGGGCTCACAATTTCTTCTGTTTCATAGTTCAATTGAGGGGAATATTGAGGCTTTGGATTTTGAGAGCTTAGCCTTTGAGAAGATTCAGATTTTGATATGATCTCGTCAATAAAGGTCTTTCTTCCTCCCCTTCCTCTGCCCTTACCACCTATAGGGTTATTTTTCTTGTGGGCTCCGTGTCCTTTCATGCAATCTACATATCTAAAAGAAAAACATCAATGTTTTTGAAACTTATAATTGCCTTCCTCGGTAATGGCGCCAAAATGTTGGTCACTTTAATTGCTTATTAATCTAAAAAATCAAGTGCTACATAAATTTTCAACCTAGGGAATTCTGTTTATTTCAAAGGAAATCATACACTGTATATGCTCAATCTCAAAAGAAATAAAAAGTTGTAGTAAAAATTACACTAATCACACCTTGCTTCAAAAAAACTGAAGTTCTACTTTGAGTTACAGCAAAAGCAATATTTCTATTGCAGACAATTATCAGAAGAATCTTGGATTACATTAAGAAAAAAACAATCTAGGGAAGGAAACCAATCTGCAGAAGAAAAGACCAATTATGTTATAACAGAGAATAGGACCCTATTCCCCAAGAAGGAATATTCAGCACCTATTTCTGACTACCACGCTTTCACAAACTCATTCTGTAAACAAGATTACCAATTTGAAATAATCAATGATTACCTAGGAATGAATTATATGAAAACAATGCGACAATCAATGGAAACAGAGTTTCAGCAATAGATAACAAAGTTCCAATAATGCGTAAATGATTTCAGAAAAATAGAGTTTTAACAAGGCGTAAATGAAAATAATGATTAACATACTACAGAAATTAATGGGTGAATCTTGTGAGGAAGGTGGGCCCTTTCCTTCTCACAAGATTCCCCAGAAAAAGGAATTAAGAAGAGATGCTCAAAACAATATTTTATTCATCTGTCAAATGTAACATATTACAAAACGATCAACGTTCCTTCTCTGTAATACCCTTTCAACTAAACCTTCCGTAATCCCCCTCTACTGCTGATGTCTCCTCCCTTTAAAGAGGAGACATCTATTACACATTTGATTACATCATACAAATCCTATTCTTAACCCGATCTGATCTTCTATGCTGGAATAGGATATTCCATTCTTCCATAGAAAAAATGTTGTTACAATGGTTATGATGGTGCTGGCTTTGAGGTGCAGTTGTTGCGGCCAGTGTAACAACTCCCTTAATTATCCTTTCTTGTTGTTGTTGTACCTAAAATATTGTTTCAGCATCGCGAATCACGGACTGTTTCAGCAATGGGATTTGCGTATTGTTTGGACTTTTTTAGCAACGCAGTCTTCAGACAGCAACGATGAATTAACTGCAGTCTTCAAACTGTTTTAGCAACTATATATTTATGATTAATGGCTAAATATGAAAGTAATGCAAAATTACATGTAAAACAAGTTAAACATATAGTAAAGAGAAGAAGCATTATATACCTTTGGAAGAATAGATTAAAGTGATGATATAGGCTTTAAATATGAATTGGAAAAGGATGGGATGATAACAAAATATATGAGCAAAAAGGTACATTACAGGGTCCTAAAAATCTTCGTTGTTTTTTATCTAATAAACAAACACAATGGGTCAAGTGGTTACCTCTCGCTGAATGGTGGTATAACACTTCCTTCCATACTGTAGCAAAAATGACCCCATTTATGGCACTTTATGGATATCATCCACCATCCATCACATCATCTTTAAGAGAAAATCTAAAGGTTCAAAATGTTGGAATATCAAGCATTGGAGATCAAAAAGCAGTTCTCCAACCTCCCAAAAGGATAACCTAAATTTGGCACAAAATCGAATGAAACAACAGGCAGATCAACATCACAACGATAGAAGTTTTGATGTAGGAGATTGGGTATTTTTATGGCTACAACCATAAAAACAAATGTCCCTCAAGCAAGCTAAGAAGGATAATAAATTATTGCCAAAGTACAAAGGTACTTACAAGGTGTTGCAAAAGATCGGTACTATGGCATACAAATTGGAGCTTCCTGCTTCTTCGCGAGTGCATCCAGTTGTCCATCTTTCATGCTTAAAGAAGGTTATAGGTAAAAAACTTACAGTACAAACAATATTTCCAGAACTTGATGAGGAAGGAAAAATCATATTGGAACCTGAAGCAGTCACGGAAACAAGAACTCGACAGCTACGAAATCAATCAATTTCAGAGTATCTCATCAAGTGGAAGAACTTACCCACTGATGATTCTACATGGGAGGATGAGAATTTTATACAAAAGCACCCAGAGCTACTCAAGCATTGAGGACAACACTTTTTTTAAGGAGAGGGGCATGTTAGGTCCCTATATTACTCGTAGGTCTTTATTGTTGGTGCATAACCCACGACATATATTATACTTCAGGAATCTCCATATTGTTTTTATTGTGCCCTTACATTATTATTGTTAGGTCAGATAGGATTACATTGTGGCCCCATGGACTCCTATATATAGAAAGGAGGTCTTGTAATTTGTATCATCCAAGAATTGTTCATTCATGTAATGTATTGGAGGTTTCCCCCTCGAAGTGGCTTATTTCTAAGGCGTTGATATGTCTTTTCTTCTATTTTTGGAGCTATTTTCACAACATCCATACAACGTCATGGATTTGGCCTGCATTGACCTGACCTTCATGCAATGTCTTCTTCCACACTCAAGGTGGCTTTATTCTAACTATCTAAACTGATCCATATTCCCACTGGGTTATCTTCATTAATGTCCCACATCCTCCATACTAGCTTTGTTGACTTGGTCAAACTTGACTTTGTCCACATGCATTTAGCCTTTGTTCACACATGAAGGTGTTTTATCAAGCTATGAATATGATCCCTTTCCCCATTAAGAGGGATTTTATCGCTGCTAAAAAGATTTATGGGCCTCCCTACCCATTTATTCATCTAACTATGTGTTTGGAGAAAAATTAATATCCCAATTAACTGCATGCTAATTTAGGAATATTACGTGCCCTTTTCATTTGTAACAATAGAGATGCAGGTCTAGAGGCTGAAAAGTGTTTGTAGGAGTTTAAATTCAATAATATTTTTTTATGGTATTATGATCCTCCAGGACTGATAAGTAAACTGAGAGTTAAATGTAAACTAACTCCTTATGTACATGAGAAGAAACCAGATATTGAGAAATACTCTAACCAGTCTGAATGGTTGGAGAACACCTTGATAGAGGTAGAGAAGCAAGGTGATACTAGTCAAACCTTGCAAATTCCAACCCAAGAAGATAAAAGCTCAAAGAGAATCAGAGAGGAAGGATCATACACTATAGAAGCAACCACTGAAACTAAATTTAAATTAATGTATAGGAAGAAGCCTAAATTAAATCCTGTCAATGAAGTAGTAGAAACAATAGAAGTGATTGATACAGAAACATAAGCAAAGGATAATGCATCTCCTACAATGATTGAAGAAGAAAATCAACCTTCAACTTCTAAAACTCAGCTTATTCAGAAGCAACACAATGTTGAAATGTCATCTTCCAGCAAACCAGCAGAGAAGGAGATAGACATTATGTAGAAATACAGAGAAATAAAGATGAAAAATGAAGCTTTGAAGACTAATACATACAACCAATATTGGAAGCAATCACCTAGTGACCAAAGCAGATTAATTTTTTCTTTTGACTATAAGACTAGAAAGATTCAGATGACATTCTTGCAGCCTAAAGTAAAGCATCCTAAAACACCAACAGATTACAAAAAATCATCATATGAAGTTCAAGAAGATGACCTGCATCCCATTGGTCAGATATAATTTCACAAAGAGGCTGGTGAAATGCTTTACTCAACCATGAAAAACAAGGCAATGAGTGTTCAGAAGCTCCAAAATACTCTTGCAAACATAAAATATTAGCTTAAGTTAGAAAAATCATCCTCACAAGAAAAAGATAATAGAATCAAATCACTGGAGATTTGGTTATTGAAGTAGTATATGATCCTAGTAATGTCAAAGTTGCAGATGAAATGATTTACAAGAATAATGCAGACATTGTTGCATTAAAGAAGCAACTTAAGCTGCCTCTTACTGAAAATCCTCAAGCAAAGGAAGTACTAAAATATGCAAATCAGAAAGATGAGATGATGAATCTCATACTACATTTGACTGCCCAAATAAAGGAAATGGAGAATGAAATGGACAAGTTGATCTAGGAGAAAAAGGATAGAGCAAAAGAAGTCCCAGTCACTGTCATACTTGTAGTCACCACAATTGTGCCTTCTACACTAGCAGAATCATTAGATCTTACAGTCCTAATAGCTACAACACTTCCAGTCACCTCATCAACAACTTCAGCAACAGAGTCTTCAACAACAGCAACCCAACCTACAGATGAAGCAAGTAAACTAGTAAAAGCTATGTAGGACATGTCTATTCAGACAAATGAAATTAACAGAATTAAAGAACGGCTTAAAATTCTAGAAGATGAAAATAAACTTGCTAAGATAATGCACAAAAATGAAGAACAAAGGGAAAACAGGTTGAATGAGAAATTGAAGAAGTTAGAGAAAGATCTAACATTGAAAGAATCCATGGCACAAGCAAAGCACAACTATGGGCCAATATCATTGAAGTATTCAATGATATTTTTCCACCAATCCAAGTTATATATGACCATAAAGACTTAGTCAAATCAGCAAAAGAAGCTATCCAAAATATAAAAGAATAACTTGGTAAGAAACCTGAAGAAGCTCTTGAAATTATAAAATTTCTTAATTCTAAGAACAGGAAAGAGCTAGAAGAAATTGGAATTAATGACAGAACAAAAACCATCCTAGAATTTAGGAAGGTTATTTCTAAAAATAAATTTATGATACAGCTAGAAGAGAAATGCCAGAATATGGAGATTTCCATCACAAGGTTCATAATGAAGTTTGATGTCCTAAGGCAGAAAGGCCTTCCTAATCCTCTGGTTATTCATGATAAATTAATGAATCAGGATGATTATGATAAGAAGATGAGAGAAGTGGCTAAGGAGCAAGCCAATAACTCAACCATGCAAGGTATTCCAACAGGGTAGGTGCTTTACAAAAACTTTGAGAATATTTTCTACCTACAACATGAGGTGAAACGCGTATTTGTTAATAAGCCTACATTCTCAAAATATACTGAAGCAGATGAAATATTTAGGAGGATGATGAAAATCAAATTTCCAGAGATAGAATACTGGGAAAAGATGATTGATTTACTGTGAAAAAAATAGCATTAAAAACATAGCAGTAAAGATAAAACAGGGCAGTCATAGTTTACAATGAAAATATCACAGTGAAAGAGTATTAGTTTAAAGTTAAAGTTAAAATTCAAATCAGAAATTACAAAGCAGAGTTTAAAGTGTATCAGTTGAAATGTCAGAGTGAAAATCAAAATAGAGATAAATCTGCCAGCATAGAGAACACTCCACTGCCTAACAAAGAGCCCTCGTTGAGCAACAACAAAGAGAAAAATCAGCAACAAATTGAAGACATCAAATAGTAATTTCAATAAAAACAAGGACAACTTGCATTAGTTATATTGTTTTCACTATCTTCTTGCATGGAGATATTTCTTTTTCCATGAATAATTCCTAAGTTTGTTTTAGGATATTTTGTAATAGTTTTTGTATAAATACTTCTCATTTAGAAGTATTAAGTGTGGATGAATTGTTGAACATTTCTATAGTTGTACTATTTTGGAAACTGAGGGTAATTGTACCAATTTCAAGTCAACAGACTCGATTAAAGCAATGAAGAGATTATATTACATGATTCATATGTTGGGCCATTAAAATGAAGTACTTTCTACTTGTTCAATTGTTTCTTTATGAATTTTTCACATGCTCATATGTTTTCTTAAATCTAAATGATATAACTGGAATTTTATTACAGAATATGTTTAATTACACTCTGTCTTGAACTGTTTATCATTTATATGTTTTTCTTCTGATATCCAGATAACGGAATTGTTAATTTCTCTTGTATTTCGATTGACCTATGACTTATCATTCGTTATCTGGATTTCAGAACCCTTAATTTCTCTCTTATCCCGATTGAAACCATTTCACCATCAGCCTAAGGATCTAAAATGACTCAACTATCTTTCCCTGTGAATACTTCCCTTTAGAACCTTGATCCTACTTCTGTTGCTTGACACTTTGAGTCCATTACCCCAATGGAATACAGACCTACATCTATCCATCTGAGTAAGTGATTTCACCACCAAACCAAATCCAAAATCAAATCCCAAATAACCCTACATAACTAGCTTAAAATCAACTACAATAAAAAAAGATAAATCATATAGAGAGAGCCCTCCCTGAGCATTAGGAAGGCTAGATCCTAAGGCTTCAAAGTATGTTTGTGTTTACCTCTAATATTATTTAAACCAAAAAAAACAATAACAACCTTTGAGAATTATTTGAGTGATAACACCTCCTAAGAAATACCAGGAGCCCTTTAACCCTATGGTCTACCCTCAGGTAGACTTAGATCACAAAGCCCCGGCAGGTCGAGATTACAAAATCCACGAGACAGAGTCAAAATTAGATTTATTCAATGTCTACTTCTAGATTGAGGACAAGTTCCTTGAAGAAGTCATTGATATAGGCATGTGGGAAACCAAATTTCCTTTTTACATATTTCCTAAAACCTAAAGTTGCCCAGAGTTCATTAGAAAATGCCAGTCCTGTTATGACATTAATCAAAGAGTCATAGTTAATTCAACAGGAGAAATCTTGTTTTCGATTGATTCCCAATCCATCCAAAAAATGATGCAAGCCCCCATTGTTGAGAATACCATTCCTTTTTCCCATGAGGCCCTTAGAGAGTTATACCAGAAACTGGATTTCACTAGCAGGGTCAAAACCTTAGACTTTTTCATGGCCACCAATGCCCCAATGCCTACTGTTATCAAAAAATTAGACCTGATAGGCTTCTTGATCATACAATCTCATGTAACTATTTCAAACCTAATATTGTTACTGAGGCTTAGCCTCAGTCTGAGAGGGCTCTCTCAAGGGTTAATGATATGGATAAAGATATATATGGGTAAATCTATTTAGGAAATAAAATGATAATGATAGATGTAGGTTGAAAATAACATCAACATGTAAAAATTGCGCTTATGGAGTCAAATAAATTCAGTAATTCAGTGAGTCTACTTAACATGGAAGTTGAGGCATATCAGATATTTTAGTGATAAGTCACACACACATGAAACATGTAAAAATACAGTCAATTCATTTATAAAGGAAGTCAGAGCATATTATAGATGAATTCTGAGTAATATAGATGAACACCACTTAAAATGAGATATATAATAAATAAAAACAGAATAGGAAAACACTAAAAACCCCTTCAGAATCTCAAGTTGGTCAAATAGAAGATCTCTATATTCGCTGAAAACAGTCAATTCACAAGAAGCTTCGTTTTTCCAAAAATGTCCGACCCTTAAAAAATTTGAACCTATGGCCTTTAATAGATTTCTTACATTATCATATGATCTGCCTCTAGGCTAGATACATCAAATTTCTATCTATTGAGACCTTGCATAACCATAAAAGATGAAATTTATTAAAAAAAGACACCTATCCTACTTGACAGTCCTATTTCGAAAAGGACTCAAAATCCTTATTACTATCTATAACAACCTTATCTATTTTAAATTACATCATTGACAAGTGTATCATCACATGGTCGAATTTGGATAATGGCATTCAGTTCTTCATGACCACTCGGCTGACCTCCACAAAAATAGGAAACAATCCCCTGTTTTTTAGGCATAGGATCTTTTTCATTATTTGAACATTATGACTATCATTTAATCTTCATTTTGTGGTCCTTGGCTATTTAAAGTTGGCTTAACATGTCCCATAACTATTTCCTAGCCTCCATCTATCTAAAACCACTTCAAAAACTTCTCAAAAGGATGTAATGTATTGCGCTACGAAAATACAACAGTTTCGTAGCGCTTTCTGTAGCGTTGTCATTACAAGACTTTTTTCTCCAAAAACGTGACTCTTTCATCTTGCATCATTTTAATCACCCCTCAACACCTCTTTCATAGCAATTTCAGCTCTTAACTCAGCCTATAACCCCTTAAATACTGATCAAAGGAAACAAAAAAGGTAGCTACAACAATTTCGTAGCGCTTTTCTGCTTTTTAAGCCTGGAGATGCTACGAAACTGATGAGTATGCAGATTTTTTCATAAATTTGTCAAATGAAAATTGTGGTTGCCCAAAAACTCAAAATATAACATGTCCTCATCATCTAAAAACCCTAAAAACCATAAACCAATTTCATTTTAGCTTCTTTGAGGCATTTCTTCTTCATTTACAATTGGTTGGCCTATTGGTTCTTCTATGACTATCATTTTAATGCCTTTGCTCTGTAGCTCATCATGAATTAACTCCAGTTGCTCTTGTAAATCCTTCACCTGGTCTTTAAGTATTTTGTTTGTAGCTCTCAGATGCGTGTTTATTATTCTGACAAGCTTATCTTCTTTTATTGCTAGAATTGTCCACTTGACAAGTTGCTCTATATTGTCTAAAGCTTCAAAAACAGAATCAACTTATCCTTTCCACACTACCTTCATCCTTTTAAATTGTACTTTATCAACACTGTGTTTTCTAGCTCTCTTTTTCATGACAAAAATTTCCTGATTTGCCAACTTTAACTTTTCCTCAAGGCGCTGAAACTCTATTTTCTCTATCACTTTCTCTTTTCCCCTTTTTAATTTCCTGATTGTATCCTTCACTGTGGGTGATGAGAGATCAATAATCTCTTTAGGTGATTTAGTTGTCTTAGTGGGTTTTTGAATTTCTTTGCTTCCTTGCATTAATTTCCTAGCATGCCTTGTCATAGGCTTTCTTGCTTAAAAAATGAAACTCACATCTTCCCCCTCAAACTCTAATCTCTTTGCAGACTTAGCCTTTTTTAACTTCTGCTCATCTTCCCCAATAAATTTAGCTTGTACAATAGATGTTTCCTCTATGTCAATGTCATGAAGAATATCCTCTAGATTCCCTTAGTTACTGAACTATCTTCTATAGCAACTGTATTTCCTTTCAAAACCACTGCTTGGCTTCTAGTTATTCTTTTGGTCCCTTGTTTGCTAACAACTTGTTCCTGTTTTGCATCTTTGACAACCTTTGATTTATATATTGCAGGTGGGAGAGTTGGTGTATCAAGCATTTTCATTTGCATTTGCTTTGGCATTTTCTTAGTTTTCTTTCTTGACTTTACTCTTGTAGGTTCTTTTGGTTTTGCAACCATAGGTTGGCTTGGTTCTATTGGTGGTGGTGATGGAACTCCTTTAGCTTTAGGGTTTCTTGCAAAAGTTAGGGTTTCGAATTCAAAACCATTAACAAACAAGGATGAGGACCAATCTCTGCCTATATTTTGAAGTTCATCTAAAATTAATAATTTCATTAAGCCTTGATGAAATAATGATGTCTCACTCCCCTTAGAATTTTCTTGCACCTTATCAACCATCTTTGCAAGAATTCTATGCAGATAAAAAGGTAATTCAAGTGAAATATTACCAGTGAAGTGTAGAAGTAATTTGAAATGGTATGATAAACCTTGTGATGCCTGCCTTCATAGGTAAAATATTTCTAAATGTTGAGCAACAATTTTTTTTGGGAAAAATACTGAGACGCGGGGGGGGGGGGTGAATAAGTATTTAGAGCTTACAAAAAAATTTTACTTTTTCCTTACTAAATTCCATACCCGAATTTAATGAACCCAACTCGCGGATATCCTTAAGAAAAATTGTGTATTACCAGAGATCTTATTATGCATATAATTCTTTACTTAGATCAATGCATCATTCATTCATCAGATGTTTAGTAAGAAATAAGCATGTGCAGTAAGAACAGAATAAACCATCACACATAAGAAACACACATGAACACCAAGATTTAAGGTGGAAACCCAATTCGGGAGAAAACCACCGCTACTATTGTCTATGTATTCAATATTTATTATAAATAAAACTTCTTACAATCATGTACTGGCACAGACTCATACCGGCATGCAGGCACCCACTTGTAGAAGGTTTTAACCTTCTCTCGTTATCCAGCTACTACTGGAAGGGAGCTTCAACCCCTTGATCTCGTTTACCAGCCACTCCTGGAAGGGAGCTACTACCCCATGATCTTGTTTACCAGCCACTCTTGGAAGGGAGCTACTACCCCCTGAACTCATTTACCAGCTACCACCAGAAGGGAGCTACAACCCCCTCATTGAAGGCTTCGACCCTCAGCACCACCATGGACCACGTTTCATCAATTTTCATACTGGATCCTGTTAGGTCTTCGTAGTTTGCAAGATTTGAAAGTAAAAACGCTGCAGAGCCTACATCAAAACCACTTTGGAATCTAAGGACCTAGCCATCCTAGATTCAGAGAGGGATCTCTCTATATATGTGTTCAAAGATATGATCTTTAAGGCTTCAAGTATGATTTTTAGGCTAGTTATGAAGAACAGGGTTGTTTGTTTTGTTTGGTTGGGTAGGATAACATGAAGATGAAGGAAGTCTTTATGAAGGGTGAAGGTGTAAGTAAATGAAGGAATGGTTCAGCTGATAAGACAAGCAAGGAACAACATCAATTCATTGGGCTATGGAGTCATAAGAGGATTTAATTGCACAACAAGTTTCAAGAGTGGTCCATGGGGCAAGTCATCTATGTCAAAGGATCTCTTTAAGTTGATTTTTGGAATGAAACAATAAGAAATGAAATGAAAGAAGTAAAACACATGAAGAAAAAAAGAACAGTCTAAGATCAGGTAAGTACTTTTAAACTAGCCTGATTTCAACATACTCTTTAAGAAAGAACACAAAAGTAACCTAAGATCAGGTAAGTACTTTTAAACTAGCCTGCTTTTGATATACTTTCAAGGGAAAACATTTAAAAACAGAGAACAACTTAAGATCAAGTAAAGAATTTTAACTTAGCCTACTTTCAGCATATTCTCAAAAGAAAACATTCAAGATAAACATAAAAAGTAGTCTAAGATCAGGTGAGTACTTTTAAACTAGCCTGCTTTCAACATACTCTTAAGGGAACTTTTCAAAGCAACTGTTGGAGATAAACCAGAGGACAGGGCTAACCATAAACTTCTCTAGCTCAACTTTAATTAGTAGACTTCTCAAGAACATTTAAAGACAAAATCTCAAGTTGTACTCAGGAAATATGGGCCTACCAACACTTCACTGGTTATACTCTATTGAATTACCTTCAAATTAACAATCAACAGAAAACATAAAGGAAAAATATTTATCAGTGAGATTTAGGGTACTTCAGAAGTAAATCCTAATTTATATTTGTTGTTATTTATCAAAGAATAGTGGGCAGAATGAAAACATAAAGAAAATGACAATTACAGTGAGGAACACATCACCATTGACATAGACCAGGATCCCATAAATCAGCTATTTGTATTTGATGTTCAAACCAGTTACGATCTTCAAATACAGTGGATCATTACAGCCTCAAACTTCTCATCTCAGCTTATGTATTCTTCAATTTCTAACAGAGCTACAAAAACTTTAAAATATATTTACATACAACAGATATCCAGAGACCAACCTCTAAATTGTCTTCTACAAAAGTATTTATAGAAGAAAGAGGAGGTGGAGTGTAAGAAGGGTTCTTTTGTTCAATAAATACAGAGTAATGGCTTATTGACCTTTGAGAGGCCTAAGAGAGAAGATTTTGAATTCCCATCTCTGTTTAAATCAATTTTACATTATGTTCCATCACCTTTAGTTGCCTTTATTGACTTGGGGGATTTTTGGTAGGTTTGGCAGTCAATGTTGAGCTGTCTTTTAGAAATATCCCTGATTGTGCATTCATGGTGCCTTATTTTGAGGAAATAAACCTGTAGGTGGAAATTTTGGCTTTAATTTCCTTACTGATGTGGCATTTGGAGGCTCCTTCAATGATTTTATGCTGATCTGGTGGCTTTAAACACAACTTAAGCCCTGGTTCTTGCTTCATGCCCACATAATCCTTTCAGAGTCTTTAATCCTGATCTGCTGACTGTGTTCCCCTTTTCACTTTGTTTTAACCTTAACACTACAGGGTTTAACCTTTTAATCCGTCAATTTGTGCAATATCTCTTTACTGTTGGGGTTCTAATCCTTTACAACTTTAATCTCTGCTGTTGATCCCTTTAATTATGCAGAAATCTTCAAACCGTGTATTAACCACCAAACTGTCGGATTCAATCTTTAAACTTCATTTTGCTTTAATTCTTCGATCCTCACCTTCTGTCCTTAATGTTTTTCCTTTATCACTGCGGACAGGGGATTCTTAGTGCGGTGGAGAGTTTCAAGGGTATGACCAGTGCTTACGCAGCACTGTCCAAACCCGCAGATGAAACCATGCAACCTTTTACTTCATGTTTTAGCCTTCAAACATAGAGGCCTTCAGATCTATCCCTTCGCTAGTCGAGGACAAGGTTTCTACCCCAACAGACCGTGATAAACACTTGCAAAAATAATGAAACATGTTATAAGAACCCTGTTAGCTGGAATACTTCTTACAGAGGCTGATGTGAAAGCGGATGAGCATGGGTGGAAGTGGTGAATATGTAGGCGAAGGGGTTCTGCAGGAAAAACCTGCAAAAATTGGTTTAAATTTGAATATTGGAGCGAAAATGGGCAAAGGTGGTTTGGAAATACTGCGAGCGGTTATCGCGTTCGATTCGGGTGGTAAGTGGTTTTAGCCAAATCGAACGCGATCCAGTCGTATTATGCCACGTGGATTTTTCAATACCGCCAGTATCGCATGATTTTGGAGCGTTAAACTCCAGGTGCGAAAATTGTGCGATATGCCACCACAAGCGTCGAATGAAAGGGACGAGATCAGACGGTGCAGACGGAGTGCGATGACAAATTTTCTCGGGCGAAAATGAAAGTGGAAGCCAGATGGTAGTGTTTGATAGGGCGGGCACTGTATGCAGGGTATGGTAGGCCCCGACGGAGTTGGGTCATCGAGATTAATGAGAAATGTTAGATCTATAAGATCTACGGTGGGGACTTGTTGTGGAGGATGGAGGAATAGGTTTCGGGAGATCATAGGGTGAAAAGTTGGCCCTCAGATCGTATGGATCTATGGTGTAGATTTCATCAGGATATTGTTTATCAAGGCAGGTAAAATACAACGGAAAGGCAAGTTTGGAATGAAAATGCCGATGCGATGGGGGGCTTAGGTTGGGGCTGGGGAACGGTCTTGTGGAGGGATAAGGTGACTAGGGGCTGAAGGGGGGAGCTTATCGCATTGGCGTTTTTCCATGGAGGGAAAATAAAAGGGGAGGGATAAGCCGATGGAGCGATGCGATGAGGGCTAAGGTTGAGCCCGGGACACGGTCACCTGTTGCAATATGTGATCAAGGGCTAAGGAGAAGAGGTATTATCGCATTAGGGGAAAATTTATAAAGAAAAAGCGGGTTTATAAAAATAAAAGGCCGATGCGATGAAGGGGCTAAACATTTTAGGCACCCGGTTGCAGAGCCAAGGTTATATGGTGGAAGAGGCTGGGGCTCAAAACCAAAGGGGCTTAAGGCCTATGTGTTTTAAAAAAAGGCAAAGTAAGTGGGTTTTTTTGTTTTCAAATGAATTTTCTTGGGGTTTTTCCAGTTTCGATAGAGGGAAAGGAAGGGTTTTTAAACCATAAACAAGGAGTTCAATGATTTAAAGGGATTTTTTGAAGGTTTTTGAGGGGAAGGGAGGGAAAATGACAAAGAGAAAAGGAGTTTTCTTAGAGGAAAATGGAGGGTAAAAAGGGAAAAAATGAGTGAATGAAATGATGAAAATGGGTTGTTTAGGAAACAGTTTTGAAGCGAACAACAGATTTCTGGTTGGATTTTTTGGAGGGAAAAACAACGAAGACTACTTGCTGAGTTTAAGAAACACAAGAAGACTTCAAGAATGAGCAGTTTTTCATGAAAAAAATATGTTGAAGGCTTAGGACTTATTTTTAGCCATCATTTGCTCTGAAAAATTATTACTGATGGCTAACAGTGGCTCCACTTGGGGATGGAAACTCCTTGGAGGTGTCAAGAATCTTCAGAATTTGATCTCTGGGATGTAGACCTGTGCCTTTATCCATTGACAACCTCTTCTTCATTGATCATGCAGCTTTCAAAGATGATCAACATTTATATCAAACAAAGTTATTTCCCAAACAACTACCTACACAACCTATTTGCTAGCATTTTTTCTTGAGCAGGTGCATTTGGACTTGCAGACCTTGAACATCAACATTTTATTCTTTTTGATGACTAGAAAAACTAATATGAGTCTACCCTTATTTCTTCCATGAGTTCAGATTAAACTGATGAACTCATAAATTCTCTACCTAAGCTACTATCTGCCAGGATTAGACTGTCTGGCAAATTTTATTCTCTATTTTCTAAAACAGAAATTTAAACATAGTCAAATCAAGATTAGGTTGTCTGATTTGCCATGATGCCTATGGATGTATGTACAAGCTGCTCATAGCCCTTATTTGCAGAAATTTGAAACAAAAATGTGAAGGCTTAAGATCTGAAAATCTTTACAACATCCTTCATTCTTTTTGCATCTCTAATTTTCATCTTTTTAGAGCTGTCTCTTTTTACTTCCTTTGGTTCAAATTTTGAGCATATTAGAACCAATTTTTCATCAAACTTATAGGTTCAGGATTTAAGCTTGTTTGAACCATTGTTTTCTATCCTAATCTATTCTACTTGATAAGCCAAGATTAAACAGTTTGGAAAATCTTCTTCACTAACCTATCAGTAGAAAATTGAAATCTATCTTAGTCATGATTAGGTTGTATGACTAAAATAGCAGTGTCGTTTTTGGTAGTGGCATTTAAGCTTGCACACTTTCAGATTTTATTTTCTTTTTTTTTGGTATGGGGCTATACCTTTCTTGTTTTATCTCTACCCTCTTTTTTCTTATTTTGTTGTTTTTGTATTTTTCTTTCTTCAAATTGAAAAATAGTGTTATAAACAATGAATAAAAAAGTTCTGAAAATTTTAAAATATCAGTTAACTGTAATAATGTTTGAGAACCCTGCCATTAACAGGACCTCCAAAGTATTCAAATCCATCCAATTCTTCCTGAAAGAATGCATTGTTTCCAATAGCAGATTGGATAATATAAGGGTCTTGCCATAATTTATCAAATTTTCCATGTTTTCCCTTATCTTTTCTTCTTGAATCCCATTTCAAAACTTTATCACCAATCTTGAAATCACTTGCCTTGGTTCTTTTTTCAAACAACTTCTTGATGTTTTCTTGTAGTTGTTGTACTCTGATGTATACTTCCTCTCTGGTTTGTTGTAAATGTATAGTTTGATTTATTCTTTTTTTCATATCATTATCTTCAGACTGTACTTCTTGGATCAGCCTCATGATTGGCACTCCTAAAATGGTTGGAAATATTGCATCAGTTCCATAAACTAGTTGGTAGGGAGACATTCCAATGGATTTTTTAATGGTTAGTCTGTCTGCCCATAAAGCATGTACTAGCTTACTGTGGCATGACTTCTTGTTATCTTCTAGCAACTTTTTGATTATGTTTACCAGAATTTTATTTGAGGACTTTGCCAGCCCATTACCTTGAGGGTAATAAGATGTGGAATGATCCAATATGATCTGATACTTATGACAAGAATTCTACCATCTTCTTAGAACCAATTGCAGCAGCATTATCAGTGATGATTTTTCTAGGATAGCCAAATCTGGAAAGTATGTGGTTTTCAAGGAATGAAACGATGACTGAGTCTGTGGCATTCCCAGATGGGATGGCTTCTATCCACTTGGTAAAATAGTCTATTGCTGTGAGGATCCATCTATGTTGGGCAGATGAGGGAGGATGGATTTCCCCAATGAAGTCTAGACCCCACTGCTGAAAAGGAGCTTCAACAGTGATTGGTTGTAGAGGTAAAGGAAGCAGCTTTCTTTTGCCTTCAAATATTTGGAATTTATGATAGGAAATAATCATTCTATGGACATATTGAAAGAGAGTGGGCCAGTAATAACCAACCCTAAGGATTTTATTAGCAGTTGACTTCCAGGAGAGGTGGCCTCCACATTCTCCTTCATGAAACTCATGCTTGATTTTATCTGCATCATTCTCAGGCAAAAATTTAAGAAATAATCCACTAGCATTTTTCCAATATAAACATTGATCTAAAATGTAGTAATTTACAAATTTTAACTTTAAAAATATTGCCTTTGTTTTAGACAAACTAGGAGGAACATTAAGATTGAGAAAAACATACAAAATGTCAGCATAAAAAGATGAATTCAAAAAATGATCTTCAATGATTGGAGTTGAACGCTCCTCCTGTTCAGCTAATGCATTAAAAATGTTTATATCAAGAGCTTGAAAGTTGGATTCATCCATAAGTTTTTCTAGTCCTTAACCTTTTATGAGCTTAGTGGGCTTGATTTCTAAGTCATATTCTAAAATCACAACAATCCACTTTCCTCTTTTTCCATCTAGATCTTGGGTCAATATGTCTTCCACAACTGAATGAGGCACAAATGCTATGATGTGGGAATGTAAATGTAAACTCTGAAGTCATTTAAGGCTTTGACTAAGGCAAAGGCTTTTTTTTCCATTATGTTATACTTCAGAGGTGCATCTCTTAATGCCTTGCTGAAAAATGCAATGGGATGCTCTTGTCTATTCAAATTTTTCTGTAATAGGATAGTAGCTACTGTGTGTTCTGATGCAAATGAAAAAATGAAGACATCCTTCGAAAAATCAGTCTGATAAGAACTAGTGTTTTGGTGAGTGCTTGTTTTACTATTTCAAATGATTTCTTTGCTTCTAAGGCCCTGTTGTAGCCACTACAACACCACCCAAAATTTTGGGTATATTTAAAATTTTGGGTTCCCCCTCTGCTCGCTTAGGCGTTAAAGTTTTTCACCTGACCTGAAGTCAGTGACATCCCACCGACCTACCCCCAACCCCTCATGAGTTGTCTCACCATCATGATCAGATGCTGTTGCTGCAATCACGCATCTGGCATACGCTCGAACACTCTTATCGCAGTTGCGTCATGTGCGAAGGATCACCATTGCATACATTTGAATGAAAACTTGTGTGTATTTACATTAAGAGCGCTTGTATCATGGATTGTCCAGGCACTCTGTTTTAGCACTTTGCCAAGCTCATAGTCTAATATTTATTATTTGGGGGCACCATTCTCTAAAAGGTAACTGTAAACTAATTAGTGTTATAATGTTATGTGCAGGTGATCCCACAGCTGATATACCAAAGAGTGTCACCATCACGTTGGGAGGAAGAGATTGGAACCCAACTAACAAGAGCACAATGGCTAGGGAAGTTTCCAATCACCAGGAAGAAGACTCTCTTACAAGAATACAAACAAAGTGGCAAAGCTAATGTTTTCTTGGACATGCGGTCTAGGGAAAATGTTGACGCTCTCGAAGATGTAGATAAGGCTATCATTAGATTCCAAAGTGAGCGACAGTCACAGATGCTTAAGAAGGACAAATACACTTTATCAGATGGAGAAGATAAAATTCTTACTCATCATGGTGTTGCTCTATCAACGCTTGATGACCTTGAGGATGAGATTGTTTGAAGATGAAAATGATGATGACACAATTACCAGGAAGCTGCATTTTGGTGGGGGTGCTGATCAAGAAACAATCCCATGCTGCTGTTTTAGAAGGAGACAAAATAAGCATAAATTCAAAAAGGAATTTTTGGAGATCCTGCACAATACCATATAAATGTCGATGGGTGCACATGGAGGAACATATTCCACCACTCCGACAAGTCTAGCCAAAATTATAGCCTGGGTGAACAAAGTGGACTCAAAAGTTTTACATAGAGAATGAAAATCTCATTCAAGGCGTTGGCACACCTTTGGGAAACAATATCTCTTAACCCTGAGCTACATGGTGGGCGTAAATATGTGGACCAAGGTTATGGTTTTAAATATTATGTAATTATACCAAGGCAAAAATCATATGGTTTCAAAACCATAATAGGTCGCGGAGCAAAACTATGTGAAAAAATTATAATTGGGTGCACGTTCGATGGACCAAGGTTATGATTTTTTTTAAATATTATGTTGTGAAACCAAGGCGCAAAGCAATGTAGTTTGCAAACCATGTAATATGGCGGATCATAACTAGATGAAAACACATTACAAATAGGCTCAAATATCTCTATAGCGGATTTTTGACCGATGGTAAAACATGGTGGGAGGATATAATGATCAAAGATTATGTTAAAACATGGGACGGAGTGTATGACGAACCCATAGAAGCGTGTTATAATAACTATGTTGTGTTACCAATGGGCGCAAAAAGTTTAATGGTGCAGTTTTAATCGACGCGGGGCAGGTAATATGGCGGTCAACCTTACGTTTGAAACCCTAGCGTAGACATGCATGGACACGTTGCATGAATTTAAACGTTCGATGGCATGCGTTGGAAACATGGCGCAGCCATGCATGGACACGTTACATGAAGTTAAACGTTCGATAACGGTTTTCAACTTATGGCAAGTTTTGGAGTATATATTTATATATTCAGTGGTCCAAATTCGTATGTCCACATGGTGCCATGCGATCACTATGATTGAACGTTCCATGTTTACGTTGCATAGGAGTCAAATGTAAGTGTTTATATGTATACGTTGGCGGTCAAACCTTTCAACTAAAACCATGCAATATGGTGGAGTAGAACCATATCAAAACATTGCAAGGGGCTCAAATGACTGCATGAAAAATTCGAAGTGTATGTATATATACGTGGTGGCCGAAAACTACGAAGCAGAACGTGACAAAAAATTCAGAGCGGAAGGTTGACAAAGCCACGATGGCATTATAAGTAACTGTAACGAAATAACAGTCAAATCAAAGACGGAATTGCAGAATCACGATAGCCCATAGCCTATGTTTAAACGATGCCCAAGTATGGTTTTAAACCACGTCGTTGAAGAACCAGAACGCAGGTTAAGAAAATATGTGTCAGTGCCAAAGATGCTCCTCGCTTGCCACGATTTGTTTATTGATAGATGGTGGGTGATATCATGGAGCCAGCTCACCACCGATGCCAAGTCAGGTGCCACACACACTGGAGGAGGTGAGTCGGCTTTCCAAATGGATGCCAAAGAAAGGGTGATACGATCTGCTGTTTTGGTGAGTAGTGTGGAAATATATCTTAACGTTCCATGCACTGAAACATGCAATTTTAACGCACGACATGTCTGTCATATCTCAGCATGTCGTGATTTCAGGCCATGTGGAACAGAATGAAGGCTGGCGCATTCCAAAAGCGGATGTTTAACGTTCCATGCACCAAAACAGGAAATTTTAATGCACGACATGTCTGTCATATCTCAGCAGGCAATGATTTCAGGCCATGCGAAACAGAATGAAGGCTGGCGCATTCCAAAATCGGATGTTTAAGTGATAGAGGAGGTGAAAATCGCTAGCGGGTTTAATGTTTAAAATGTTGCCATCAAGAAATTAGAATGTATTTTCAAACGCCCGGCTTGTACAGAGAGGATCATGTCTGAAGTGTTAATTCATAGCCAGATCAAGCTCCCTTTTATCGTGACGTTGAAGGAGATCATGCAACCTACTAACGAACATAATCTTGACGTGATGGAAATGGTGCATGAAGATTTGGCAGACTTTATAGAGTCTAGAAATCGAGCAGATGAAAGGAGAAGTCACCATTCAGTGGCTCCTTTGGATGTTCAGTTGATTATGAATGAGTTATTGAGGGCCCTTCAGCACTTGCACTCCGTGAATGTGCTGCATGGCGACTTGAAGCCCCAAAATATTCTTATAATGGAAAACCAGACTGTAAAATATGTGACTTTGGTCTTGCTGGAATATACAAGAACTTGGAATGAGTCATAGGGTCATCGTTAAAAACTATAGGCCTCTGGAGTTGTTTCTGAGATGCATGGGCAATCGATTTCATTTCAGCCCTGCTGTTGATGCATAGTCGATGGGTTGCATTTTTGTAGACTCGTTGCTCCAAACACCAACATTTTCATTGGGTTTCGCAGATGTCAAGCGGCACAGAGACATTATGGTAAAGATTGCTCACACAATTACTGGCCCCGATGATGAAGATCTCTCAGAAATGATTGCCGATGCAGAAACCCGCCCTTTGGTAAACAAGCCGGTTACCTCCTACTCCTCCGTTTCCATTGAGCGCATATTTTGGACGTAGTAGACAAATAGGCTGTGGATTTGTTAGAGAGAACGCTTGCATTTAATTCGCGGAAAAGAAACAGTGTGGCAGAAGCACTTCAACATGAATACATGGTCGAGATTACAGTGGATGTGCTTACCGAAAAGCTGAATCTAAAGCCCGATGAGGTTGAAAGGTTGCAAGATTCGAATCCTTCCTGGATCGAAATATTTTGGTAGTCAACCGACGTGGGAAGCGAGAGAAGGGTCCAGATAGTGCGACTTGCTGACTATGTGACAGCAACCCAAGTCGCAGGGTCGCAACAGTTGTTACTAGTCAAGAGGTGCGACCTTACTCGAAGTGCGACTATGTGACCTCTCTGAGGTCACAAGGTCGCAAAATGTGCATCCACTAGAGGCTGTGACCCATGAAAGTTCCAACTATGTGACCCCACTTCGGAATGGCCTTTTTCTCAAAGAATATATTGCCTATAGAACAAGACTATACAGGGGTCCAAGCTAATCTTTAAAATCTCCTGATTTTATGTGTCAATATACCTTTTATGCATCTACGTTTACATATTTATTACTCCCTCAACATTGCATAAAATGTTTGTATGCGTAAGGCTAATTTAACAGGTTACACATGGCTAATTTAATACGCTTACATGCAGGTAACATGAGGAGATTACGATGATGATCCAAACGAGGAAGTTGGTCGCTTACCTAGAAAATGCTGGTTCATATGGCGAGAGCTAAGACTATCTAAACAGGAGAAATGTAGAAGAGATGAAACCCCAGGTCACAGATTTCTTCAGGTCGCCAGGTCGCGGAGTCATGTTCCATATCAAAGGCTCAACTACGCGACCTAGCGACCTAGCGACTGGGTCACAAGTCGTATATATTGTCCAAGGTCACAAGTCGCTGATCTGCCCGAGGTCCGAGGCCGCAGGTCGGAGATTGACCGAGGTCGCAAGTCGCAGATTTGCTTGAGGTCACGGGTCAAAAGTTCCCAAAGGTCTCATGTCGCAGGTGTCGCCGGGTCATTAAGTCGCATCCCCTATCAAATGCTCGACGGTGCGACCCTGCGACCCAGTGACTAGGTCGCAAGGTCGCAAAACCCAGTCAGGTCATAGGTCATAGAACAGACTGGGTCGCAAGGCAGCCCAACGGTCAGGAAGATGAAAATTCAAGGAAGCCCAAAGGGCAGGTTTTGTATTATAAATACTCCTTCGGGAGCTTGTAAAAGGATCTTTTGTTTGGGTACAGGAGCCGAGTACATTGTATTACCAGTAGATTATACATTTAATGATGAATACAAGCATTTTGTAAAATCCCTTTGTGGATCTGGTGTTGTTTTATGTATGAGCACTCTTGAGTATTATATTTTCAGTTTCTGAAAATCTTTAGATTAAGGGAACTGTATCTTTAATTCAGTTCACAGTTACATAACAGTTTGCTGAGTATGTTAATGGTAGTTGAGTTTATTTCACTTTCCTAGCGAATGTTGATGACTTTGTTTATCTGCGTTTGGGTTATCATTTAAAAATTTTAGGAAGTGAAGGGTGTTCTCGCCATGAGGCACTATTTCTTTCATGGTCAAAATAGTTTACAAGCGTGACCCTAATGAAGTGTTGTTAACAACACTTCCTTCGGTCTTCATGCTTTATTATTTCCTCTTGCTACTCATAGTGTCGTATGTACATTTAATGCATCAATCATATGTCTTGTATCAGTTGATTAGGTGTGTATTCACTGTTTTATAGAGTTTAAGCGAGACCCAAAGCAAAGGAGAAATCAGTGGTAGCTGGACCCACACCCCGGATGGGATCCCTAGTCTCAAGGTCTAATTGGGACCTTTGCCCAGGAGATCCCTCGTCGTTGGCCGAGCTGCATTTTCCGTCAACACATCCCAACCTTGAGCACAAAAAATGTGTAGTCATGACAGGAAACCCAGTACTGAGCCCATAAACTGCGCAATCACTCAGTGTGATTAGAAATTGGGTAGTGCATTGAGTCGAGAGTTGCCAGTTCCCCATAACTGTGCAATCCTTCCAGGTGATGTGCATGGCAAGTTTTCCCAAGAAAAGTAGAAAAGCTGAGAAAAGTAAAAAGCGTCCCTAGAATATAGGGATCTATTTTTAGTAACCAAAAGGAAGTGCATGTACTGTTTTTGGTAACTCTTGTCATGCATCAATTTTCCCTTGATTTGTGGCATGTGCGTCATAAAACTTAATTCCTCAAATCTATGTAATCGACACTCCTAGAGCTCATTCTCACACTCAATCTTAGATATTTGGCATCCCCAAGGAGATCAAGGAACATTCAATGCAATCTTCATCGCTTTTCCAGGTGAGTTTCGCACTTATCACTTTTAGTCGTTTTTTTGTCGCTTTTTTGTCGTTTGGCTTGCATGAGTGTTGTTTCACTTGTTTCTTCACATACATGTTGGCGTTTCAACTTTCTTTAGCTTGTAGAAGTGTTTTTTCAATCTATCATCTTCCTTTCACAAATGTTGCATCAGTTTCTTCAATTTTGCATCGATGGTCGTCGTTGCGGTGACTCTCCTCATCGATTTGGTTTTCTTCCCATTTACTTAGTTTTTGCTCTTGATTTCCCTTATTTCATTTATACTTAGACAAATATGCAATTAAGCCATCACTATCTCTCATATATTCTCGTTTTCCACACTTCCCTTGGGTAGATATGTCATGTCCTTGGTTTGATTTCACTTTTCCCAGTTGGGCACTGCATAATATGGAGGCTAAAGCTAAGACCTTAGCCGCTGAAACTGCACAGTGCACAGTAAAGGCTGGCCCAACTACACATTGTGCAGTTCCAGGGCTCAACCTGCATCCCTGGCCATTAAGACCGCGCAATGCGTAATCTCTCCCATCTCACTGTTGAGGCTCAACTACACATTGAATAATTTCATAGCTCAATGTTCGACCCTGGCTACTGGGACTTCACAGTGTGTAGTTCCCACAAGAATCCAACCCCTCTTGCCAGTGAAAATTATGTAATCCACTCCATCAAATGCCCAATTTTCTACATGAGCATGCCTTGAAAGTGGTTTTTCTTAAAATTGATGTTTTCTTTCCATGAGTGCCTTATCTGTCCCATAGGTACATCAATTTTTGAGCACCTTTATAGCAGTCACTGACACAATGGCACCCAAGAGAGATTCCTCAAAAGAAACCATTGAAAACGGTATTGGGGAAGTAGTTGAACACGTTTTGGTTAACTTGTCAATTTATGCGAAAAATCAACTATTCATAGAGAAGGGATCAAAACTGACATGGAATAATATCAAATATGAGTTCGCAAAAGACTCTCAGGCAGACTGAGAGTGACAATAGTTCCAAAAGAAACAATAGTATAAGAAAGCAACCAAATACATGATAAGGGAAAGAGGAAGGTTTTTGACAGCGTACAGGAGGAAAAAAGCTGGAAGATGCAAGCAGATGTTATCATTCAGAAAAAAAAATTGGCTGTCAAAGAAAATAGGAAGCAGAGGCAAAATAGAGCAGAGCGGAGGAAGAGAGAAGCAAATTTTGGAGGAAGAAGAGATAAGAGCGCAAAAAGAAAAACAAGAGTTAGATAAAGAACGAGAGCTTAGAAGAAGAGAACAAGAGGAGAGACAAAAGTAGGAAGAGGAAGAAAGGAAATGTGCCATGACAAAAGAGATGGCACCCATACAGGGTGCTGGATCAACCAACAATAGGAGTGAGCGGACATATGCAGTATCATGAGGTTGCTAAGGAGATTGAGCATTTTATTGAAGTTTCACAAATGGAGTTGGGACCAAAGGCGCAAGATGAGGATGTGGACCTGATGAATAACGCATCATAGGTCACCATTCAGACTCCACCACCTTCAACTGCAGAGAAACCCCGAGTGAGGAAGGGGAGGTAGTTCCCCTTGATGATGATTTGGTGATGGATGTGTACAATCTATCATTCGACAAACTGCAAAAGAAGATTTTACAAGAACATATAAAGAATTTACCAGATGATCATGCATCCCTACATTCATGAGAGAAAGGGTGATTGTGGAAGACATCAACAGGAATCCAAACACTATTGTCAAAGCCAACTTGGTCTTCACAAGTACTAAGGAAGTAGACACTCAGTACTTGACGACCAAGAACAAACAGTTGGTACAACACCTACAAGAAACCTGAAAAGAGATTGAACAACTCCACACAACAACGCAGAGTGTAGCTTCCGTACAGTTCGACCTGGAAGAAATGATAGCAATGATACTTGCTGAAGTATCCACAGTTGGAGATACTATGCATGACTTATATGAGGAGCTCATGACCATGCATAAGCCAATTGTCTGATTTCATAGCTTGCCATTTCAATGTAGAGAGTTTGACACTATCCTTAAGAATGTGCAAGAGGCCATCACTTATGTGCATGAAAGGACAAAGTGGTACATGGTAGCGCCACTCATGTTGGTAAAGATGATGAAGCCGCAGGTAGAGTTAGAGAAAGAAAAGGTTTGGATACTGATCCAGAACAAAAACCAACTCACCATGTTCATCACAAACATTCAGGCCGCGTATACATGGCTGTACAGCATTTTGGACTTGATGGTGAGAGCCCAAAATATCCCATCAGTTGGTTCACTCACCCAAGTTAAGTGCAAGCACCATGTGCGACAGGAGATTGACGAGTACTTGGAGCAGCTGAAGCAAATAGCCACTAAGGAGGACTTGGAGCCAAACAAGCAGAACATGTAGAAATACATTGGTGGTCATGTTTAGATTCGAATGATGTTGTTCCTGATTAAGCAAGAGGTTCAGGTCGGCTCCATTGTACCTGAAAGCTATGGAGGCAAGAGTTTGCTTCCAGCCTGACACCATCTTGCGGTTTGGGGAGAACATCGCACAATACCAAGCTTGGCGTGAGTCTGTGACCAAGAGACATTAAGTTGAGGTTTCCCGACTTGAGTTCACCCAAACTCCAACATCATAGTGTTTTGTCTTATTAGGCTGTCAAGTTGTCTCTACCCTATTTTGTCTCATATGGGTACGAGTGGAAAATGAACATTATTTGTAATTATTATGTAAGTGAAATTCCATGTGTCCATGATGGAATGTGAAGAGTCATAGGTAATGTGAGGAGTCTTGAGGGGAGTCCAAGAGTCACCAAGGGGGCATGCCAAGAGTCACCCCCTTTTGGAAGCCAAGCTTTTGGAAAGGCTCAAGCTTAGAGAAGGCTTGGGAGTTTTGTGTCAGCTTATTTGTAGCATAGAGAGAGTATAATTCTTTTGGAGGAGAAGGTGTTGTTGACTTCACGTTCCACTATTGGGGTAGGTGGTTCATCATGTTGCATGTATGGATGGAAATTTCACTTATAATAAAATCCGAGCCGACACGTCTTCATGCATATATTGTAAATGTAGTTGGAAAATTCTGATTATGTTTGCGATGTGTTTTGTTTAACTTACACATATGCTTATGAACTATTTCGTTTGAATTTGTAACGAATTTGGTTAAATGCGTGCTCATGTTTTAACCCATCACCTTTAGCTTAAAGACTATTCCGCTTGTTAGTTTGTTTGATGTCCTTTCAGCTCTTGTGTTCCTTTTAATTTGCGCACTATTACAGGATTTCAAGGAGCACACTTCCTTTCCCCTTTGTTGTTAGAACTGCTCATGTATCATATTGAATTTCCGCAGGGTCACACACTTTCTTTAACCAGAGACACCGTACACCACTCTATGTGTTTTGAAATCCAAGGCATATCATTAAACACCCCACTGTTGGGACTCCTACTCCAAACAGTGTGAGGTCAAGTTGGGGATTGATATCAGGGAGATCCCTTGAATGTTGGTGGTTCCAACACCGATAACATTTCTGGCACTAGAAGGAGGGCCAGATGACAAGCCAAGCCCTTGAAGTCTGTTTTGAATTTTTGCACTAATTTTATTTCTTCCCAAATCTTACACCCAACATGTTTTTCTAGAAAACTCAAATTTCAAGTGTCAGCAGATATCATTGATGACTTGTCACATCTTAAGTTTAATGACGAGGGCAAAACAACCATCCTTTTGCTTACTGATTGTTTTCTTAAATTTTGCGAAGAGCTTGATGTCCCCCTTGAGAATGTTGGTTGTTGGTTGTTCACTCTCATGTTCGAAGGGTGCGTAAGGCAATGGTGTTACACATTGACTGATGACTCTATCCACTATTTATAACATCTTTTCATGGAACTGTTTCACGCTTTTAACAACTTTGATCATAAAATTATGTGCAAGAGAATTTTAAAATTACGAAAGTCACCTAATGAATCGCTACATTGTTTTCTTAATCCTTTTTTGCATCTCTGTTTTGAATTTCCAGAAGATGAATGTATGAGTTTTTTGGGAAAGGGTTTCGACCCTATTTTTCATCACTCCTTTGTGTATTATTGTATTCAACAATTTACTTATTTACTTCATTAGCTTACATAAACACTATTGAAACTGATTAAAATCTCTTATTTAAGAACTCTTTCCTTATTTATTATTATTACATGTTAAATAGTAACATAGATCCACCCAGTTTTGGTAGCAACCAATTTATACATTGCATCTTGGTTTTTTCGTACACTTCTGAAAAGGTATATATATATATATGACCCAATTTTGTAGTGCGGGCCTCGCAAAAGGCCTGCGTAATCTGTCGATTTAGTAATTTAGGGTATATGACCATTTTCTTTGGGTTAAGGACTCACAATGGGTCTATTGTCTTAGGTAACTAGCCTAACAAGAACAATTTACATTCTTTATTTTGTGACTTCATACTTTGCAATTTCAAAACATGAATACTTTAAAACAACCACAAATGACTTCCTACTTGCAATAAAAGAACATAAATACTTTAGAATAACCACAAATGACTTCCTAATTGCAATAAAAGAACATAAATAATTTAGAATAACCACAAATGACTTCCTTCTTGCAATAAAATAACATAAATACTTTAGAATAACCACAAATGACTTCATACTTGCAATTATAGAACACAATTGTTTTAGAATAACCACACACATAAGACAAGATAGAAGTAAAAAAAAAACAAAAACACATCTTGAGCATTATTTCGCTTATCTGATTAATCATTCAGCCTGCCAAAAAAATCAATGGAGAGAAAGATGCTCCTCCTAACCAACGAGATTGGTACCTCCACCAAAACTCCCCTTGAGTTAATTTCACACTCAAATCAACTTTTGAAAAAATAAAGACCCTCCTAGGTCCAAATATCATTTCATTGTGGGAGTGTCTTGCCCTCCTCAATACGACGTCTTTTCCTGAAGGAAAGTAGCACCACAACTACTTAATTATTTGGGCCCCCTCCTACTAGGCTCCAAGTTCACAAAGGTTGCCTCAGATTTTTCCCTCTTGGTCAACCTTTCCCAAGAATTGAGATAATCTATCTCTAGGAGGAAAGAATTTGGGTAAACAACTTCCTGTACCCAATTGCCCTTCTTGGGCTTCCCTGTTTGTTTCCCTTAATTATGGAGTGTAAAGTTCTTTTTTTTAGCATTTTTCCCCACTGTAATTTACATATTTAGCCAAGTCCAACATTTTATTATTACATGACATTTTCATACCCAACCTTCGATATGGTCTACTATCTATAAAAATAAATTTACAAGAATAAATAAAATATTTACAACATTAACAAATTATTACATCATATTTTCATACCCAACCTTCAATATGGTCTACTACCCATAAAAATAAATTTACAAGAATAAATAACATATTTACAATATTTACAAATTATTACATCACATTTTTATACCCAACCTTCAATATGGTCTACTACTCATAAAAATAAATTTACAAGAATAAATAAAATATTTACAATATTAACAAATTATAAAAGAATATTACACATCTTTTTGTATTATCTTATATTAAAATATTTTTAAATTTATTCAAATTTTATAATAAAATATTTGTATCACATTTCAAATCTTATTGAACACTAACGTTTTTTCTACAATTCTCTCTTAAAAAACAACTAATAACAAAATAGAAAAAAACTATTAAAAACTATTAGTTTCAATTATTACTTGATAGATAATCATCACATAAAAATATTTTATAGATAATCATCACATAAAATATTTAAATATTTTATTTAGAGTAGAAATCTAATTCTTTTCCACAATTCTCCCTTAAAAAACAACTAATAACAAAATAGAAAACACTATTAATTTCAATTATTACTCTATAGATAAACCTCACATAAAAATATGTTATAGATAATCATCACATAAAAATATTTTATTTAAAATAGAAATTGAATTATCTTTACTTTTCAATGTCAATTCAAAATTAAAAATTGTCAATTTTGAATAAATGCAAAAATAATAATAGTTGATAATTAAATTATTTTTTGAATTAATCACATTTTAATAATATGATTAATCCAACAAACATTTTATCTACATTATTAATCACAAAAGTTTTAAATTTAAAATTAAATTATTATTTGATATTATTATTAAATAATAAATTATTATTGATGTTGTCATTCTGCTTTAACCAAGATTGTTTCTTAGAGAATTATAGTACAAGAGTAACTTTAAATCATTAATTATGACTTGATATTATGTATTAAGCAATTCTTCAGGCTAGATAAACAACTCCATTAAATAATGATTTGAGAATAATGATGATGCGATTATTTTGAAAGTTAATTTTAAATTAACAATACAATCTGAGATGAAAAAATTATTAATAAATTATTTCTATATTCATTTTGCTAGGATCTAACGAACATATACAGAGGCAGAGCCTGGTCTAGATGGCAAATGCCATGAAGGCCTTCAAACTCGTGGGCAGAATTAATGAAGAGACACTCCGGTCATTAACCATTAATTGAATCTACAACATACAATCCGAGCACGTACAATCTTATTCACAGTAAACCTTCAACGTTCAGAATAAGGGGAAAACAAAAGAAAATAACAGCTGTAGACGAAACAGATTGTTGTTAATGCGGAGTATCGAGAGGTTTGAACTGAAGAAGCTGCTTGAAGTTCTGCCATGCCTTCACCCATATTTCCGCTGCATACAACTCGGTTTTACCGCCATCCTTGGCCTCTATTGTAAGGTAGTACCGCACGCCTGTCACTACTTGCTCCTCGGCTTTTACCACTTTAGAAAACGAAAGAGTCGCATTCTGCACAAAGGCAAGAAAACCCTCAAATTTTTTTGAAGTAAATATATCGGTGGAATGTAAATCACAAAATTATATACACACACAGACCTGTTGCTTGTTGTATTCATCGACAGCAAAGCGTCCCAGATCTTGAATCTCTTTGTTGTTTTCCACATTCGGTATTTCGCGGATGCCCCCAACACGAGCAGAAGCATCCGACACAATGCAGAGCCATGCCAGCAACAAGATCGCGACCGCCATTATTGTGCGTCTGGTGCCCATCTTCTTCGATAATGGCAACATCGGCTCTTGGAGTTCCTTTTATGAGCAAAATATGACCGACCTTCCCACTGCCCACGCTGTCGGGTCAAACACCTTCATGTTACCCGCACGTCTTTGACGGAGAAGTGAGGAGCCTTTTGGCACCTACTTTTTATTACGTACTCTTGTTGCCAAGGGCTGACGACGTGAAATGAAACCTTGGGCGATTACAGCCTATTATTAAATTTTTTAATTTTTTTTTGGTTTATATATTGATAAATTGGAGGAGTGGCGTGGTTAAATTTGTAAGGTGGGGAAGGTGTTCGATTGGGGGAGTTTGTGATAAAGTTTATAGATTCTATATGCTGATGATCTTGTGCTGGTTGCTAAATCGATCCATGGATTGCAGATGCACCTATATGCCCTTGAGCATTTTTGTAAAGTAGTGGGGATGCAAGTCAATACCAGTAAGACCAAGATAATGATTTTCTCTAATAAAAGGAAGCAAAGCCAGCATAAGTTCTTCTTTGAAGGCAACATTCTTGAAGAAGTAAATGAATACAAGTATCTCATGATCGATTTCAACAACAACCTTAATTGGGAGGATTGCAGAAATAAAATAATTTTATGAGTGTGGAAAGCATTATATGCAGTTCAAATAGATGTAGAGAGGCAGAGTTATGAGATTATGGGATAATTCAAACACGATCAAAGTACTTTTTGGACTCTTAGTTTGTCCAGTGATATTATATGAGTGTGAATTGTGAGCTAGCAACATCTCTGTTTCAAAATGGAAACAAATTGAAAAAATTCAAAAACTCTTGGTCATGAGCAAGTTCAAAATAAAAAGTTTCGTTCCCTATGAGATAATGTTGAGTGAAATGGCAGCTCCCATCGAAGCAATTGCCATGGTGCGTCTTATAAGGTACCTAAAGAGAATGGAGCAAATGGGAGAAGGTAGATGGCAGAAAGTTATCTTCAATGAATGTATGAGTGAAAGAAATAAATTATGGATGAGACAAAACAATAAATGGATGCAAAAATGGAATATTTACCTGAATGCATGTCCCACAAATAGCAAGGAGTTGAAGAATTTTGTGTTGGAGAAGTTCGGTAAGGGTATATGAGGAAAAGAGTTGGGTAGAAAGAAGAAGTATTATGTTTATGAATTCAACCCCACTTATCATCTCCAACAAAAGAAATACATTGAAGCATTGGAGCTAGCATTAGGTGGAAGGCAAAGGTTCTTATTGCTCAATTAAGAACTAACTCACATCAACTTTGGTGTGAAATGGGACCGTGGAAGAGACCTAAAGAACCTTGGGAAAAAGGGTATGTACTTTTTGCATGTGGAATTAGAAAAACATTTCATTTTGGAATGTGACGCTTTCACAGACATCAAGGACAATTATCGCAATATGTTAGCATCAATTCCATGGCATTGTCTTTTTAGTGATGGAACTATTAGAAGGTTGGCTCAGCTCATCATCAATTTGAGTAAGAAAATGATTGAATTATAGAAGGCAAAAAACAAGGAAGTTGTTAGTCTCATAGACTATTTTTAGTCTCGTGAACATTAAATATCATTTATTCATTTTAAATTTTAAATTTTAAAGAAAGAAATTATTTTAACTTTCTAGGTTAAACATAGTTTATGAGGTAGATTGTTTCTTCTCTTGTTTGATGTATCCCATTTTTTCGTGTGAAGCCTTGCAATAAATTTACATAATTTCTTGATAAATTTTTAGTTAAATAGATTATCTTAAGAACTAGCTGTTAGAATATCTAGAATATCTACATAACTTTCTTTGTTATCTCTGTTAAACAAAAAAATACATAGTCTTTCCTACCACACTTCCATTTTTCAAATCCTTTAAATACATATTTAACACTAATCAAACTAACCTTAAATAAAACCATGGGCAAGACTTAGCCCACATTTTTGCGCTATATTTAATTGCCCACTACCTGTCTTCTACGCATCTCTCTTCTTTCACCGTAATTTCGAAAGTCCGCGTCTGATCCGTCTGCCGCTATTTCGATAATCTTTATGCCAGCTGTCACTGTTCGGCGTCTGATCTGTCTGCCGCTGTTTCGATAATCTTTCTGGCAGCTGTCACTGTTCGGCGTCTGATCTGTCTGCCGCCGTTTCGATAATCTTTCTGCCAGCTGTCACTGTTCCTTTGTGTTACTGACTTCCATCAACCGAGACGTTCGAAACAAAACATACGTTATTATTTTATAGAAAAAATGTATAAATGAAATGGTTGATACTGTTTATGAAGATTTTTAAGAATAACTACGATAACATATCTTTATTTTCCTTCTTTCTTAATAACCATTTAATATAAAAGTTAACAAATAATTTAATGTTTTAACTTAAAAAGTAAAAGAAATATTTTTTAAACTTTATCTTTTCAATTTTATTTAAATAAGGGTATGCTATCAATACTTTAATAATTTAAACTCTTCCCACTCTTTACAACCAGCCAAGACAACTATACCAAGATGATGTCTTGTTGATTACGTGGCTTGCAGTTAATGGCTATGTATTGAGTTGGGCAGATGGTATCCGAAACTAATTGCGCACACAGAGGTACAGCCACGGAGGATAGGATAGACATTGACGTGGCACAAAGAAAATGAACAACGGTTCAAACCATCTCAATGATCGTCTAATTGCGCACGTTTTTTAAAATGTCAATATGGATGGTTGGAATTTTTTTAAATGGTAATAATTGATGGTAAAAATATAGTTTTACAAAATTATTTTTTTTCACTAAAATTGGATGAAATAATTTCAAGTAAGAATGTGATTTTTTATTATTTAAAATACATTTTTGAATGTATTAATGGATTCAACACCTTGAAAAATCAATGGGGTACTTGAATTATATATAATAAAAACAATTTAAATTTAAGTTTTTAAAAATCTCTGTCAAATTTTGGTTATAATTAATTGATTGATTTCGAATAAAGCAATCTTCTTTTCAAGTAAGCAAGATATTGTTTTTAGTTATGACAAAGAGTTGTTTCTTAAGATGTCCTATTATGTTCTTAGCCACATTTACTTTCAAGGTTTGGTTATTAGTTGCCACTAGAAAAAGGATTTTTTTTGTGAATTTAGATTGTACCAACGAAAGTATTTCTGTTCATGCAATGTTTAGTCTCAATTTTCCTATAAGGAAACAAATGTATTCACCATTGACTAGATTTCAAATAACTAAAAATAAAACTAACATTGAGAAACTACTCATATCTACCATAAGACTGTACTATATAAAGTAAAAAACAACTGCAAAGTGGCAAAGAATAACATCAAGAGTTCGATGAAGCGACTGGGCGAGGTCTTGAGTGTTTGTTCCAACTAGAGCAGGAGGTTTTAGTTCATACTGAAGATGACTTTCAAGATGAGCAAGACGAGCATTCAATCTAGAAAGATAGGAGTGTGTCGTTGCACCCACTTGATTTCATTCAGAGAAGAGATTAATATCTTTGTGGTCTTCATGTTTCTCTTTTGGGACCCTGCCCATAAGTGTTTTCATATGCCAATGAAGGGTGATGGAGTTCAAGTATTGACTTCATCTTCCCCTAATGTCTCTAGGGTCAGGAATCCAATTGGCTACATTTGCTTGAATTTCTGAATCAAAATAAGCTTGCGAGTCACTAGTGGTCAAAGCTTCATGTTGACGATTTTTTTCAAAAATTTCAAGGGAGGTCGCAGAGTGGAAGATAGTTATAGCTTCTTGGCCTTGGGCACACAACCTACCTTGAGGACCCATACTCCTAGTCCTCCAACGATTAGATTTTTTACCCACAACGTCTAGAGACCCAAGGGATTGTTACTAAGAAAACTAGATAAAGGAAAAACCCAGGGAGTTCCAGGTTTCTAGAGTAATCTGTGACAACTACCAAAGGAAGCCAAATGAAAATGAATGGCAGATGAAAGACTCTTAGTAGGGTCTAATGAATATCGAGAGACACCAAAATTCAATCAACCAAACACATCAATTGAGATCAAAACATAACAAGATATCTTTCACCAACTAAAAACATAACCAGAGAATGAAATGACTAAACTAGAGGAAGTTGATATATTAAACATTACCCAATATTGACCATCCCTCCAAACCTGAATGGACAAGGATGTGTGAGATGGATGAATATTGATGCCTCCTGCTCCTGTAGTGTCGAGCTTTGAAGTTTTTGTTATCATCATGAAGATGTGACCCCTACTTGCCCCAGGCCTATCCCTTTACCATTGCTCAACGACCAGTTCATGAGCTCAAGAATTTCAATCCCAGAATCCAGGTTGCCTAGAGTGCAAGTGCATGTCCATTCATAACTAGAGAAAAAAGCTAATCCCCGAGCTTGATAGAAAGTCCACTGACTATGCCCCAAATCTATGAATTTGCTGACGACAAGCTTCCAACTGTCAATTTCCCGAGGGAATTATCCCACTTGCAGTAGGGGAGAAGCCAAGACATAACAAAAAAATTAGAGAGCAAGGTCTCTCTTCTTATATTGGTTGAGTATACTATTGTCTAGCATATGAAGGAAGAGTGGTAATCCATGTTCGCATGTGTGTTGCATGTGGTGGGTTAGCGTGTTAATCCATGTTTACATGTATGTTTCATGTGGTGGGTTAGCTACATCGGCCCCCTCTTAAATGCGATGAGAAGCAGCGGGGTGATAGGCTCCCCCAAATATTTTCTGTTTATAGATGTAAATTTTTCGTTCACAAATATTATTTATTTATTATGCTTTATTTCCAGTGGAATTTATTAATATTATTGTAAGGTTTGATCTTTGGAAATTTTTAAAATCAAAATTGTAGTAATCCAAAAGCAAAATATCCATATTTCACTTAATACAACTAGAAAAAACACATTAATAAATGTGGTATATCAACCACATGCTCTTAATTATTAAAAACTAGCAATTGCACCGGATGTTGCAAAGGAAACGCCGTAAGGTGATATCATATAATTTTAACTTGTGATTTTTTGGCAACTATTGAAAGACAAAAACATATCAACAAAAGGAAAGTACCATGCAATGATGAAATCTTACAATATTGCTTTCTTGAGGCTTACAATTCATGATTCCGATGTTCAAGTTAAATACATTGTCTAATTATGCCAGCATGATAACTTATGATTTTTTGACAACTATTGAAAGACAAAAACATATCAACAAAAAGAAAGTACCATGCACTAGTGAAATCTTACAATACTTCTTTCTTGAGGCTTACAAATCATGATTCCTATGTTCAAGTTAAATACATTGTCTAATTATGCCAACATGAATGCCTCATAAATAAAGAAATAGATCATGATTTTCTACCTTCGAAATTAGAGGTTGTTTCAATACAATTCCTCCATATTTCTTCTTGATCACTGTCATTGATTTTCATTTATATTTTTAGTGTTTGTTCTTACTGAATGAGAAAAAAATAAGATATATGATGAAGAAGATAGTTGTGAACATGCGTTTGTGTTGAAGCACAGGGGAAAATAAATGCAAAATTTTCATCATCAAAGAAGCAAGAGATGAAGCCAAAGAGATCACAACTTCAAAGCATAAAGTAGAGGAAACTTAAACCTAGGTATCAAATGCAAGTGTTATTATTGTGAAAAAATTAGTCATTATGAAAAGGATTGTAGAAATGAAGTATGAATTTTCGAAAAATAAATGCAAAGTTTTCATCATCAAAGAGACAATAGATGAAGCCAAAGAGATCACAAATTCAAAGCATAAAGTAGAGGAAACTTCAACCTAGGTATCAAATGCAAGTGTTATTATTGTGAAAAAATGAGTCATTATGAAAAGGATTGTAGAAATGAACTTTGAATTTTCTCATGTAAAGGGTGAAGAGAAGAGAGATTGAGAAGAGAGATTCATGACACGAAAAGAATGAGTAGAGATTCATGACACAAAAATGATGAGTGGTTTTCCTAATTGAATGATAATAAAATTTACCAAGAGACAATTTCTTCAAGAGATGAGAAGGTATACATGGTCAAAAGTGAAGGAACAAACCCAATGAAAGTGCCTAATGGAGGTGTTAAAGATGTGGAGAAGAAATTTAGGCTTAATATTTTCATAGTTTTATTAAAGAAAAATTTGCAACCTAATTTGTGATTAGAATTATGCATGTCTGTATATATATATATATATTTAAATATATAAAGATTTTTTTTTAAATATATAAAGATTTTCCACCAACATATAATAGGTTTTTTTATATTTTTACCTAATCAAATTAATTGGGTCCCAAATTTTCTAAGCTATTAGTTATATATGAGGAATTAGTTAGTATAAGCCACTCATTAAAATACCACTAATTTTTAATTAAATAATGTAAATTTATGTAAGAAAAGGAAAAAGTATTTACTACCTCTATAATTTTTCTCAATTTTTTGATTATTTTGTAAATTAGCATATTTATTTTTTAAAATATATATAAATTAGTAGAAATTCTTTCGGTAAAAATCACATGTAAAAGAACGTGGTCGACGCGTTTCGAACCAACCAGTGTGGTTCATCATCGGGACTATGAGAGATCAGATCCAGACATTAAGTATAAATAGATGTAGAAATGGCTCAACTAGCCATTAGGATAACGGCTAGTTTGACTAAGAAAAAGTAAATATTCCATTATTTATTTATTTAATTGATTAATTAATTTCTATTTCTTTATTTATTATTATTATTTTAATAAATTTTTACAACCTTTAATATATTTAAACATCTAATTGACCAATTCAATAATATAATGGTAAATAATTTAACCAATCTTAGTGCATATATGTAAATTTTTTTTATATAATAATCAATTATTATTAATAATTAATAAATATATTTAATTCTTATCCATGTAATTTAACAAAGTATCAATTCAATAGTCAAACAAAGAGTCAAACCAAATATAGAGAACAATAAATAAATAAATAAAAATACAAAATAAAATAAAATATAAATATAAATATAAATAAATATAAATAAATAAATAATAAATAATAAATCATAAATGAAATAAATAAATAAATAAAAACAAAAATAAAATACAAATTAATAAAAATAGAAAAATTTTATTATTATTATTATTATTATTTTAAATAAATAAATAAAGTATAAAAAATAAATAAATAAAATTAATTAATTAAATAAATAAATATAAATATAAACATAAATAAATAAGTTAAAATTTTTTAATAAAAATAAATAAATAAATAAAGTATAAATAAATAAATAAATATAATTAATTAATTAAAGAAATAAATAAAAATAAAAATAAATAAATAAATAAATACATAAATAAATAAATCAAGAATATAAAGCAGGAATCCAGCACCTGTTGATATTCCAACCGTCGTCTCTATTGAGATTAACGGGTCGTTTTTCAATTTCAATAGCCTCTCTCAACTTACGATGATGGAAATGGTCGATTCTAGCAATGACCTTAGCATCTTCTATGCAAATATGATGGTTAGTCTTTTCTGCATGCTCAACTAAGGCGGACGAGCGAGATCTTCTATGCTTGATATCAGCAGCATGCTCACAGATCCTTTGATTAATAGACCGACCCGTCTCACCAATGTAAGGAGTCCCACAGGAACAGAAAATGATGTAGACACCTTTTCCATCCCTGGGGTCAATCGGATCTTTAACCGATTTTAGAGAACTACGAATTGTATTAAGAGGCTTGAAATAAGAGGATACCTTATGCTTTTTAAGGATTTTAGAAATCTTATCAGTGGTACCCTGGATGAACGGAAGGCTGACACTGCCATACCATTCACTAGGTTCTTTTTTATTTTTATTTTTAACAGAAGGACCTTTCTCCGCTTTGAGGAAAGCTTTGAGGCCCTGCGACAAACTATAACCATTATTACAAAAGACATTCAATAGATGGGTCTTTTCCCTCTCAAGGTGAGACTCATCAGAGATTCTCAGCGCCCTCATGGCTAAGGTGCTAAGGATCCGATTGACCCCAGGGATGGAAAAGGTGTCTACATCATTCCCTGTTCCTGTGGGACTCCTTACATTGGTGAGACGGGTCGGTCTATTAATCAAAGGATCTGTGAGCATGCTGCTGATATCAAGCATAGAAGATCTCGCTCATCCACCTTAGCTGAGCATGCAGAAAAGACTAACCATCATATTTGCATAGAAGATGCTAAGGTCATTGCTAGAATCGACCATTTCCATCATCGTAAGTTGAGAGAGGCTATTGAAATTGAAAAACGACCCGTTAATCTCAATAGAGGCGACGGTTGGAATATCAGCAGGTGCTGGATTCCTGCTTTATATTCTTGATTTATTTATTTATGTATTTATTTATTTATTTATTTTTATTTTTATTTATTTCTTTAATTAATTAATTATATTTATTTATTTATTTATACTTTATTTTTTTTTTATTTTTTTTTATTAAAAAAATTTAACTTATTTATTTATGTTTATATTTATATTTATTTATTTAATTAATTAATTTTATTTATTTATTTTTTATACTTTATTTATTTAAAATAATAATAATAATAATAATAAAATAAAAAAAAAAAAATCTATTTTTATTAATTTGTATTTTATTTTTGTTTTTATTTATTTATTTATTTATTTATTTCATTTATGATTTATTATTTATTATTTATTTATTTATATTTATTTATATTTATATTTTATTTTGTATTTTTATTTATTTATTTATTTATTTATTGTTCTCTATATTTGGTTTGACTCTTTGTTTGACTATTGAATTGATACGTTGTTAAATTACATGGATAAGAATTAAATGTATTTATTAATTATTAATAATAATTGATTATTATATAAAAAAATTTACATATATGCACCAAGATTGGTTAAATTGTTTACCATTATATTATTGAATTGGTCAATTAGATGTTTAAATATATTAAAGGTTGTAAAAATTTATTAAAATAATAATAATAAATAAAGAAATAGAAATTAATTAATCAATTAAATAAATAAATAATGGAATATTTACTTTTTCTTAGTCAAACTAGCCGTTATCCTAACGGCTAGTTGAGCCATTTCTACATCTATTTATACTTAATGTCTGGATCTCATCTCTCATAGTCCTGATGATGAACCACACTGGTTGGTTCGAAACGCGTCGACCACGTTCTTTTACATGTGATTTTTACCTAAAGAATTTCTACTAAATTATATTATGGATCGTTTAGTTTCCAGATTCCAATATATACGTATTTTTTTAAATATATAAATATTTTCCACCAACATTTAATAGGTTTTCTTATATTTTTACCTAATCAAATTAATTGGGTCCCAAATTTTTTAAGCTATTAGTTATATATGGGGAATTAGTTAGTATAAGCCACTCATTAAAATACCATTAATTTTTAATTAAATAATGTAAATTTATGTAAGAAAAGGAAAAAGTATTTACTACCTCTACAATTTTTTCTCAATTTTTTGATTATTTTGTAAATTAGTATATTTATTTTTTTAAATATATAAAGATTTTCCACCAACATATAATAGGTTTTCTTATATTTTTACCTAATCAAATTAATTGGGTCTCAAATTTTTTAAGCTATTAGTTATATATGAGGAATTAGTTAGTATAAGCCACTCATTAAAATACCATTAATTTTTAATTAAATAGTGTAAATTTATGTAAGAAAAGGAAAAAGTATTTACTACCTCTATACTTTTTTCTCAATTTTTTGATTATTTTGTAAATTAGTATATTTATTTTTTTAAATATATAAAGATTTTTTTTAAATATATAAAGATTTTCCACCAACATATAATAGGTTTTCTTATATTTTTACCTAATCAAATTAACTGGGTCCCAAATTTTTTAAGCTATTAGTTATATATGAGGAATTAGTTAGTATAAGCCACTCATTAAAATACCATTAATTTTTAATTAAATAATGTTAATTTATGTAAGAAAAGGAAAAAGTATTTACTACCTCTATAATTTTTTCTCAATTTTTTGATTATTTTGTAAATTAGTATATTTACTATTCATAGAAAAACTATAATTTTTCAATTGAAAAACAAAAATATTCCGAAAAATTACAAGTGTTTAAAAAGAGAAAGATTAAAATTAGAGATAAAATTGTTTTATTTAAATAATCAATAAATATAAAACTATCCAAACATACATGCAAATGAAAAAAATACAAATATTCAATCATACCACATAAGTTACAATACTATAAATGGTAATTCAATTCTATTTTTAGTTGCACAATATACTAACATGCGACTTTAAAACCCCATGAGAGAATAAAGTATCCTCTGAGAAATGAAATAAAATATAATAATTTATATAAACAATACGAAACAACAATAATATTAAACCCCGTGAGAGAATAAAGTATCCTATGAGAAATGAAATAACATATAATAATTTATATAAACAATACGAAACACCAATAACATTATTCTATGCCACAGGGGGAAGAAAGTAAGCACTGGGAACTCTCAAATAACCAAAGTTAAGTTCAAAGCGACATTTTATAATTTATATTTACTACTCAGAAAAACTATAATTTTTCAATTGAAAAACAAAAATATTACGAAAAATTACAAGAACTTTAAGCCAAAGGTTGCACCCAGTTAATTTTTTTGGAAATAAGAATTTTGGTCGACTGACCATACCCTTAATATTGCAATATGGCAATAACAACAATTTAAATTGAAATCACTCGAAAAACTTGCTAAACAACCTACCAAAGGACGAGGCTCAAGTTTGCAAGCTAAAGGATCTCCAAATAATTTAACCGTAGCAAACATAAAAAAACCCAAGCAGAGTCTTGGCCAGATGGTCGAATATCCCTGACATCCGACGCCCTCACCACCGGCGCATTGAGAACACCCGACATCTCCTCCATTTCTGCTCTACAGTTTACACAAATTCACAAAAACTGAGAAGTTAGAACGTTCATGCAGAACTTCTAGTAAATGCCTGTTATATAATGGGTACGAGCAGACAAATATAACTCTTTGAATTTCTCAATATCATTATCATTGAAGAATCTGAAAAGAAAAATGAACATCGGAACCGAATACAGTAATAAAGAATCGGAACTGAATAGAGAGCGATGAGGAATCATGAAAGGTAAAATCATTAAAAAAAATTGAAAGGTACGTCGAGTAAGTATTTTTTGGAGACTTTATACAATAATTTTAGTGTTCCCTGTACGACGCCATTAATGGTATCCGAATAGAAAAAATGAAACAAATGAATCGAAAGTGAACAAAGTAACTAAGAATCGATTAAAATAGCATCATGTTTTTTTTGGAAAATGTGATGAATATAACTTTTCTCCATCCTTGCTACATCATTTAGTGATTACTGTATAAGTCTTTAATGGTGGATGAATGGAAAACTAAAGAAAATACAATCACTACATTCATAAAAAAAATAGATCGGTTATTACGGATAGGTTGGCCATATTTCCAATTTGGGGATATTATGGAATGCTTCAACCAATACGCTGCAACTCTCTTATATGCCCACGTAGAATTTGATATGAAGCGGCTTCCATAGACATGTTAGGAACTATAGTAGTTGCTACGGAGATTGACAGGATTATAAGGCTGTCTCCGTACCTGAATGAAGACAGTGAGATGTCATATATTGAACAGTTGAACGGTTCCAACTACCTTACGTAATCGAACCTAAATCGAACTACTACAAATTCTCAAATCGTCTAACATAAATCCAATGGCAATTAATGATGACAAGTGGACTATAAAGAAGTTTTTTTCGCCTTACGGCGTAAATATGTAGATTTCTAATTTCAACCCAAAGAAAAAAGAAAACTAAAACTGAAAAAAATTATGACACACATTCATAAAAAATCTCTCAATAAAGTTCAAGACCGACATTGCTGTGAATTATAATAATAACAATGCAGTCGTGCAGGCATTTACAGTGCACCGACAGAGGCAGAATAAAACTCACACTACTGTGATAGATAATAATAACAATGTAGCAGTGAAGGCATTGACAGTGCACCAATAGGGGCAGATTGCTAAATTATATGCATCTGGAAAGCTGCACGCTCCATATCAACCATAATTCTCTAACAGTGGGCTGCTGCTCTCACTCTTCAGTATCTTTTTGTCCTGATTACGGGCAATTTTTGCTTTTGGCCGGATGATTAACAATATTATGATCATCTGGCTGCTGATCTAAATGGAGACCCTTTGAAAAGTTACACAGGTCCTCCTCAATCAAGGAAATTACTTTATAGATCACGTATTCAAAATCCAGGGCCCAACCACCCTGAAGTTCATCAAATAATTGCTTGACCCGGGCGACAGAAAGTAATAACCAAGAGCACTATCAAAATATCAAGTCCGTACTCTATTCACCAATTGAAAGATAAAACTGATTACCTATGATTCAAATAACCGACTTTAAAGAACTACCTTTGCTTATTATATAATTTCAACATCTAATTACTTAAAAAAAAAAAAAATATAAATTAGTTTACGTACAATATACCTTAAAATTCCATTGCCATTATGTCACTTGGTTGAATGAGTTATTTTTCTTTTTTGTACGGTATTCCAACTTATTGCAGGAGTTATTCAACATACTTCATGATCAACATCAAGAAAAAACCTTACAACCAATCGTGAACAATTTATATGAGGGCTTGCTCGAGCGAGGATTGCACTTGTCATATCGTTGGTTGGAGAAGAGGGTTTATATTTGCAGGCTATGTATCTTCTACAATGGATGCGATTGAAGGACCCATCTCTGGTTACACCCACAACATATTCTCTCATTTTCCTGCTTCTCGGTAAAGCTGGAATGGTAGAAAAGTTTTCGTTACTGTACAGGAATATGCTACAAGGAAGATAATTTCACTCTGTTCACGTTTATAATGCAATGATTATGGGATTTTCACGGTGTGCCAGGTTAGAAGCCTCTTACAGTCCTTTTTCCTATTTCTTTCCTGCTGAAATGAATAATTAAGGTAATGTTAAAACATTTTATCATCTGTACAGGCGCAGTGAATTTACACAGAGGCAATACGTTCACAGTTTGAGTATAAAAAAACCAAAGGCACTGTCATCCAAAAAACCAAAATGCCTTGGGAAAAAATTCTGCATACTGGATATCCCTCTTTAAACACAGATTCCAAATGCAAACTGAGGGGCGGAATGACAGGTCACTCTAAGACATAGATAGATAAAGATAGACAAGAAGCAGACATAGACATCCCATGCGCAAACAGAAACAATGCCCAGGAATTCAAATTACCTGGGGGGCTTTTCCAAATGCCGGATGATCCTTACTGTTTGTATTTCCATGTGGTTCCTTCCTCCCAAGTCTTGCAATTCATTTTGGCAGCATTAATTGGGCAGGGATTTTGAAAAGCCCGACTTACCGTAATGCTTGCGTTGCCATCGTTGGCTGGGCCAATGCACGGAGCCATACTGACCGTCGTTGTTTTAATGGCAGTCTTCCCACATTCACCATCCCCATAATCTGTGTGGAATACAAGGGCGCTCCACAACGCGATCAATATCACCACCATTGCCTTCACATCCGCCATAGCCAAGGAATTCTGAGTTCCCCTTCTCACGCAGGGCACATGAAAGCACAAAGTTTCCCTTCTATTGAAGCGTAACCAACTTTAATAACTAACCTACTTCAAATCAACGGCTTAGCAGACTTTAATCGTCTAACAAAAGATCTAAGGATGCACAAGAAAGACAACAAAGCAACAGCAAAGTTGTTTTCAAATAATAACGCCTTGCTAGAATTATTACTAAATTAACATTAAATTAAATTAAATTAACATAACATCTATCATTTACCTAAATTAAAATTAAATCATTAAATTATAACATTTATTAATTTATATTATTACATTACATATCATATTTTGGATTCAAGTATGCCTTATGAGTCATTCATCTATGACCATTTCCATGAGAGGTAGTTGTAACTGACTAATTTCTCATGATTTTTGAATATTCCACTTAGCACTCATTACATCCGGTGATGCTCACACGGGTGAAGAAGTGGGATTGAAACTAGTGGAATGAATCACATAGCGTCAATCATCACTTTCGGGGCTTGCACCCGATAACCAGGACTTTCCGGGAGGTCACCCATCCCAGAACGCTTCTGTCTCAAGCACGCTTAACAAGGGCTTTGAGTGAATTATGGTTGTGATGTGAGTGTGTGGGAGGTTTCTCACTATGGGATTATGAAGCTAATTTATCTTGATCAACCCTTTGACATAGACAAATACAAAAAACAAAGTAGATTAAAAAAACTATTGACCTATTTCTTGTAGTTATTGTAGATGATTTTGAGGAGGAACGTTTTTCCCACCAAGGATCTACCCCATACACCAATTTTACAACCTTTGCTAGGATTTTCCTCCTGCCATTTCTACAGCTGCTCCCGAGCAGATTGAAAGGCCCTATCGTCGAAGTTAGGAAAAGCTTGAAGAAAGCATCGAGACCGCGTACAATCTGCTCAGTATTGGAGGATTTATAAATGGAAAATTATAACTCTTGCAAGAGGGCATCAAATTTGGTTATCCAAATTCTATTTTCCGTGGAACATTCTCCAGCTCCAACTCCTCGACGGTTCCGGCCTATGCCGCTGGATATCCCATCATGTAATGGTAAAACTGGTTTATGTATTGTGAAATGAACAATGGTGAAACTAAGAAGATGGTAAATTGAAAGTTTTTTACTCTAGAGTATACCGTATACCGCCACCAGTTGTTGCAAGTGATAGTGTCTGACATGGTGTTCGCAGCTTTTCCTGAGCTTTAGCCTTTGGCTGTATTGTACATAAATACAATGCAATACAACATATTAGTCAAATTACTTTGATTAAAAAAAATTAAATATCAATAGAATTACATTAATATGAATATAATTACATTGGTTAAAAAAATCAAGTTAAATATCAAGTCACCACTTTTTCCCTTTAAAAATACAATACTTAATCTTTACACGATGTTTCTGGCTCCAAAACAAAGACACCGAGAAACACATGGGCTCGACAATGAAGCATAATTTTGGTCACGTGTGATGCGACTATCCTCCGACATGTGGTGTTGTGGTGTAGTCGCATCCCATCCATGGTAATTAAAAGATACTTTTTGTTTTTCAAAAGAATGTTAATTAAAAAATATACTGGTCTCCCTTTACGTTTTATTTTACAATTTACACCATCATCACTCAAGTGGCCATGTCTTCTATTTCGTTAAATTTATGAGCTATTTTCCCCTTCATTAAACGCGTGCGTGCTTCACCTCATTAAAGTGGTGTGATGTGAAAAATTCATTTGCGTAAAGCCTTTCCATGTTTAAACATAATTTTAGTTTATGTGAATGTTAGCAAAAGTCATTCTCACCTTTGACTTATCATTCATATGATATTGCACTACTTGTGTATTTTCTTTTGATGTAATTTTACGCCAAAGGTGTTCCCTTTCTTCTGGCTTTAAGCCAGAATGTATTTGATCTCTTGCAATGAGAGCGCGTTCTCATCATCCCTTCGACCAGCGAAAATTTGACATTTTACACCGCTAGCGTTGAGCCTTCCACTATTTGCCTGAGTTGTTTGAGCTGATTCTTCCACCTCCACGCCATTTGCCACATAGTTTCACGGCAAGCACCACATCATCCTCTCTCTATCTAACACAGATTTGTTTTCGCGGCGTCATATATTTGGGAAGGGTTTGAGGCAAGACGGATTCGCATCCTTCAGGTTGCCTGACGGGCACTGTTGGTAAGTTTTAATTTTAGTTTTCCTTCAACAAATTTTCTCTGCCTCAATTTCCATGGCTAATACAAAGAGCAAAGCCGAAGTCCCCTCTGGATTAAACCATGAAAGGGTGGAAAAAGGAGTGGACGCCCTTTTGAAATGGGTTAAGTCTAAGACAAACCATTAGAAACCCCTTCTGGAACATGACGAGCTGCTCTATTTGGTCGTTACGCTGAAAAGGATCCCTGATAGGGAAATGATCAATCCTTACAAAATACGAATACCTCATCCGTTGTTTTCTTTGGATGGGAGCCAGGAGGTCTGTTTGATTATCAATGACAGAAAAAGTGTTAGTGCCGAGGTAGCCAAGAACAAGGTTAAGGAGGAGGGTTCAGCGATTTCAAAAGTCTTGAAATACTCAAAGCTCAAGATTGATTATAAGCCATTCGAAGCCAAGAGAAAGCTTTGTGGCTCTTTTGATCTGTTCTTGGCCGATAAATCTGTGGTTCCTCTACTCCCCATATTATTGGGGAAAGCATTTTTTAAGAAGAAAATGCATCCCATCCCTGTGGATTTAACCCGTACGCAATGGAGGTTGAAATATGAGTGGCCATTCATGGTGAAAAGAATTCGACCCTTCCTCATGCAGGGGACCCTGCATTGCCAGCCCCCTTAGAAATTAGTAGACAGAGAGAGAAAGACTTGAATGGGTAAGAATATGAATTCAATTAAGTTATGCAAATAATCATGGGGCAAAGATATACCTTCTGTACAGGATGGGGACGATCCCTCCCTTGTATTTCACAATCTGCTGAAAAGCGGGCTCCGTCATATCGAAATGCTGCAGCGGTGGGTTGCACCATCCACTGTTGTCGTTGGGGAGAGCGTTGTTCGGCGGGCAGAAGTTAGTCGCCGTAACCGTTACAAAGTCGCCGTAACCGTTACAGTCCCCGGAAAACACCATTGGAGATCGTCATTGCATTGCATTTCATAGCAGGCTCCGCAGCTGAGTCCATCGTTGAAAAGCGCAGTGCTCAAAGCAGTAGTGTTGGTTCCATAGCCTTGGCTGTAAATATTTCCGTACCCACACGCCCCTCCTGCACCGTTTTCATAGCCAGAAATTCAATGCCCAAACAACCAAAAGAGATCTTAATTTATATAAAACTGCATTGTATATGAGATATATCAAAAAATACAAGGTTATGGAATAATTTTACCCATTGTCCCAGAAGCATCACTGCCACCGTAGAATGTGGCATGAGCTGACTCCCAGCCTCCATATCCATGAGCTCCAGTGAATAACCAAATAATTGTTAACAGTGAGACCCATGCAATGCTATTTACCAGTTCCATCGATCTCATGCTTATCATATTAAGATACAATAAGAACCACCACTGGAACTACTTATAGCAGTGACTCGTAGTTGAAAGGGCTAATCTGAGAATCAGGGAGATCTGAAGCAGAAAGGGGGAGGACTTGTTTGGTTGGATTTGTAATGAGGCTTCTGCAGGGTTTAAACTTTATATAGTGCTATATCCTTCCAGTAGCTGTGGAAATAAGAAAATTCTGTATCTAAAGTAGTTTCATGCTAAGTTGATGTTTGAACGAAATGGTGTTTTGTTCGGTAAGCAGCACACGGGAAGTGCACGCATATGTGAATCATTTGGTCCACTTGCACATGGTATGCACATGCTACATCAATTCAGTAACTGTTGACATTGAAGCAAAGCGAGAATTATCAGGTGGGCCGCTAGAAAGGGATATTTGTCCAACCATGTGACGCTGATAACTATGTCTGTCCATTGAATGCAAGAGAATGTTTATATGTCAATATTGCTCGTCATTGTCATTAATCTGGAAGAATTACCTCAAAACATTACGAATAAAAAAAAGCAAAAGCTCAAAGTTGTAATTTGAAATTGCAGGAAGAAATACAGATTTTACCACAAGATGACTTGTTAAAGGGCTACCGGGCTTGCAATTCACCCATAATATGTCACTCCCTGTGTCGATTTGAACATAATATGGCCTGGGTGGCTTGCCCAGCTCAATTCTGGTGTAGTACAGACTGTGCGCACCCAAAAAAAACAGAAACGTGTGAGTGCCAAAACAAAAGTAACTTTTCAACACCAAAACTGAAATTCAAGGAAGGCTGCAAAGAGGAAAAATCTTGAAATTCAGTTATTACCCTACCCACCCGGCAACAAAGGGATCCGCTGTGCCTTGCAGAGTAAAATGCACAATAGTGTTGAGAATACGTGCATGCCTTGCTCTGTCATGAGCTTTGAGCGTTTCAAAATGCTCGCTACTCATTCCTCTGCCTTTATTTGCAGAATCATGGCAACCAGCAGCAAAAAAGGTGCCATATTTGCGAATTACAATGCGTTCTACACCACAAGCAGTGGACGCCATCTCTTCTGCAAAGATACACTAAGTCAAAGTGTTTCCCCTCAAAACTTCGAAAGGGCTACAAGTTCGTGGGCTTTGAGCTCCACTTGGCTGTTTGCATGCTAAAGTGTTTCCGCACAAAACTTCCAAAGGGTGTGTCCAAAGGGTGTGTTTCCGCGTCAACAAGTCTGCCGCCTGGAGGTTTAACGTGAGTAAAGATTTACTACCTTAGATGGTATTGAAGTTAAATGTTTATGCTTTGAATAAGATGGTATTGAAGTTAAAAGTTTATGCTTTGATTTGTATAATATTTTTATTTTATTTGGTTAAAATTTAAACTTAAATCCTTAAAAGTTCAAAATTTAAATTTTTTTTCAAACTGTAAAGAGTTAAATTAATTGATATATTTAAAAATATAATTTAAATAAATATAATCTTAATAAAAATAAAACATTATATAACCAGATTAAATAAAAACTGCATATATAATATATAAATTGTAAAAAGCAAAAAAAAAAAGATTGCCATGAATGTATATACAGGTTTACCGAGATGTGGAAAGAGTTGTAGGCTGTTGGCCGAATTACTTACGACTTGGCCTTAAACACGCCCCAATTTCCTATGAAGAAGAGCAAACGATCATACATTTACATTCCATTTTGGGCAACAAGTTTCCATTTTCCCAATTCCCGCTCTTCCCTAATCTTCTTTGTTAGTAATTTGTTCAAATGAATCCACGCTCACTTTCTTTTCCATTGATTTCGAAATGAATGGCATTGACAACGCATGTGGTCTCAAATTGCTACCCATTTGCCTGGATGTACAGACAATGAGATCAAAAACTATTGGAATTCTTGCATCAAGAGGAAGCTCAACTTGAAACAACACAAAATGGAATATCCCCTCGCAATCCCATCATCAAACATACAATACAAATTCAGTGTCTGTGCACACTAATGATTCAAATAGGTCACTTCAATCTGCCAAGCGCAAGGACATACTATTCAAACTGCTTTTGATTGCATGTATGTGACTTATAGACATTCAAAGTCTCATTGTTCCATTTGTTTTATCTCTCCCTATTTCAATTGCTGTAATGTCCTATGTTTGACTAGGGTTACAATAAATTAACAAGATTATACCACAACAGTATTTATTCATACAACAGTAGACATCATTGAAATAGCACAAGATTTCCAAAGTAATAAGTATCTCTAGCAGTGGGCTGCTCAATTCTAATGTTAGAAACAAGATTTCCAAAGCAATAAGTATCTCTACCAATAGGTATTTCCGTTGGCTGGTCATTATTGTCTTTTACCCACCCCACGCTCCCTCATAATGGGTTCCACAGATTGTTGACCATTACTATGGCTGGCTGGTGGCAGGGACTTGCTGCCCCACAGCACCTCTTGTTTTAAATGGAGTGGAGAAGGGAGATCGGACAGGAACTGGCACATTGTCAAAATTTGGTTGTCAGGTTATCTTGTCCTTTGAATTTTCAACTATATCCATTTAACTTTTTCTACACAAACATAAATGTTGATAATCAACAGTTACAAATCTTTGTTCTATTTTTTATTCATATTGTTGCTGCCTATATTTCAACCTATTATTTCTCATGAGATTTGTTGTGTCCAGATGCGATTCAATTTGCAAAAAACTTTACCACTTCTCACAAAAAAGGTGATTGGTTGTCTCTGTCTAGTATGCCTTATTGGATTATTTCTTCATCTGGTTGGAAATATTTCTTTTCTTTATTAATTTTGCTCTCATTCACAAGACATGTTTTTATTTCTTGTCTATGACAGAATATTGTTCAGTAGCTTCAAGATATTAATGTGAATAGTTGCGTGCCTTTTCTGTTTGGGAGGTTGTATCGTTGATGCAAGTGCTGCATGTAAATTTTATTGCAGCGAGTTTTCTGGCGTGGTGTGGTTGAAGAGCTCTTATGGTTCATAAGTGGTTCAACAAATGCAAAGGTAATTTGCTTGCAATTAATGAATTCAAGCTGTCTAAAATTAAATTCTAGACAGATGAGCTTAAATTGCGAAGAGTTTTCTCTTTACCATCTTCAGCAAAAAGAAAACTAGAAGTTCAATGCTCTTCTTGGCAATGGAATATTGTTTTCTAATCTAGCAAACTAAGTTGAAGATAAAAAATTTGCTTGTCTGCTATCATCCCATTATCTAGCAGCTAGCTCAGTGTTTCTGCAACCTGGGTTTACAGTTAGATTTCATTGATGACATTCTCTTCTAGGGGTTGTAGCTTATAAACTAAAGGAATTTTGGAGTTTCCAAATTAACTTCATGCACACACCTATCATCTTATATATAGTGGATTGTTTTATTAAAATTGTGTTGTGCATCTACGACATAGGGTCTAGCTTCACAAATACAAGGCAATGCATGTTTATCATTGTTTAATAAGATTTTAAAGCATGCTAGGCGTAGCCCTGTTTACAATACCAATTGTAGTATTCTGATCGAGGTTCTGTGAATCCTCCAGAAACAGTCAATATGGCCCAAGTTGTCCTTGTTAGTACTGTAGTAGGCTGGTTGTCTTATTCTAAATTGAAGTTCTTTAAGTGATCACTGCCATCCTTTCACGGTGTTGAGGCTATAACCAAGAAATCAAAGTCAGAGAAATTGAAAAGATCTGTTAGTGCTGTATGAGTCCATAGTTCAAAGTGGTTTTTGAGTTTGTACTAACATATGCTTCTGTCAAGCGGAATGTCAGTACTAGACCGTGCGGTTTCTGCCCCACTGAAATTGGAATCTTGGTGAATAGCATTGCGTGAATCCAGAATATTTTTATGAGGTATTGGTCAATTTGGCTAATTGTGGTATTTTGGTGAATTTTCACTCTTGCTTTCCCTTTCTTGGCAATTGTTGCTTGATCGGATGTCATGAGGTTCTGATTCATTTTGATAAAAGGGCATGAATGACTTCATGATTTAGGAAATCGTTATGAGTTAAACTTTGCTCCATTTGAATCAAGGACATGAATGAGGTCATAGCTTTAGGCAATATTTGCTTTCTTGTTATTATTGTATTTTTGGTTTCTTGCATGGGAAATCAATGTAAATATGTCCTTTTATTTGGTGCCATATATTTGCCATTGGTGTCTATGCATGGAAATGCTCATGCACGGAAAGCACAAAATTAATGATTTCTCTAATGCAAGCTGTAAAGAAAATGCAACTGCAGTCGCTGGAATGTTAATGAGAAAGATGTTGTCTTTATCAGTAACAAGCATGTGTGGTTATTTCTTCCTTATTTTTAAAATATCTACCTTGTTGGTTTAACATATCAGTCCGATATGTTATTTTCTGATTTATCTATTAGGGTTATTTTCTGCTTTATCTATTAGGGTTAGTTCTACCGGTGACAACATCCTGCAGTTGGATAGATTGTTCTTTCATCCAACATTGTGAATTGCCTCATCCAATGAAAAAATGTTATTTCCTGCTCTATCTTAAATGCCCTAACTCTTTTGTGTAGATCTCCCCTTCAGAATTGTTTGTAAGACACGGTTCACATTGAAAAATGTGTGGAATGACATGAAGTGTGCTTGTGATGCATATTGCAAAAGATAAAATAGAAAAATTATATCAATGAAATCACAATTGCAATCTTAAGTTGACTGGATAAAAAAAAACAAAATTTCTCAAGCTATTCAACAACCATCATATTATTTTTATTATATATAGATCTCCTCATTAACACAATTTCTCAAGCTATTGAACAATCATCATATTATTTTTATTACATAGATCTCTTCTCATTACGTCTCTATTTCTGTAGACAATACAATGGAATTCTTTATTATGTTTTCACTGTAGCTCTTTTTACTAGTCTCGTTAGAATAAAAGGACATTCAAATATGATTACTTATAATTATCTCAAATTATCAATATAACAAATACCTATCTAATTGTTTAATCATATCTATTTTTCAAAAATAAAATGTTTCATGTCAATTTTCCAAAAGCTTTTATCCATGACATTACGAGATGTTTTTCCATCCATATTTTTGGGTCTCCTTTACAAGGCTGCAAAATTTGTAGGCATCCTTTCTCTATCCAATATTAACATGGTGGTTTTGGTGACGTGCCTTGTGGAGCCTTTTGAATTGTTGTCGTCGTCTATGAGATCATTATAATTGTGTTACTTTGAATATATGTCTTTTCTTTGATAATCATATCATTTGATTCCTATCTTCCTACATTTTCAGATGAAGTCTTCTTTTTTGAAAATAAACCATTAGCTTATTTCTCTCTTTTTTGAAAATAAGTCTTGCTTATTTCCCTATTTTTGGAAAATAAACTTTTACCTAGTTCTATCTTGGTTTATCTTTGCTTCTCTCTTTTTCACCCATTCTTGAATTTATGCGAAATGCTTTACAAATACTTAAAAGACACTCGGCTTGAAAGTTGATCAACATCTATCGAGGGCTGCAACACTTTTTAGCAATTCTTCATCTACCATATGAATGGTGATCCACTTATTGTTGGATTCACAATAGAATTATAGATAAATTATACGGCAAAGATTTGGAAGATTGTTCAATTGGTTTCGAAGGTTGAAAAGTTTACAGAGGAGTTTGTTGTTTTGTGAGTGAAAATCTACACAAAAAATCTCTTACTTCTGCTGTTGATGGTCAGATTGTATTCTTCTAGCTTTTGCAATACATTTCAATATAAATTTATTTCTTTTACTGTACTGTTTAGAATGAATGATGCATGTTTCTTTGTTGAAAATGCAATGCAATTCCATTCAAATTTATTTCTTCTAGTGTATTTTTTCAAATGAATGATGCATGTTTCATTGTAGAAAAAAATTACAGTATATTAAGAATACAAAATGTCAGTGAGTTCGATATTGTGTTGACATAGGCAATATTTTTATGGACATGTATTAGAAAACACATATTTTGCCGATTTTGATTCTTGGTTGACAAAGGGTTTATATGCCTCTCACAGATCATTGGACGAGAGTATCAATTGTTGAAAGGCAACAGTGGATCGCTGTTATTGGTCTACAAAAAATTGCTCAAAGCCAGTTACCAGAAACCATAACAAGAACGGTACAAGTCATCATAACATATCTCAAAACATATTTTTCAAATACTGGTTGAAGAACTATTTCAAAACTTATGCACCATTTAAGCCATTTTATTTGGACAGAAAAATTTCGCTGAATGGGTGCCATTTTTCCAAGTTAAAACAACAGCTGTTGAGTTGGTAACACATTCGGCTTGTAACAAATGACAGGCATCACTTTCCTTTGCAAGAGACTTTATGATTCTCTGTGGTCCTGGCTGCCTTTTCCGACCGTGTAAAGAAAATTGATAATTCAGGCACATGTTAAAGAAGATCATCTTGCTCATGATTGGTTCTTGTTTATACGGAATATTCCTGTATTTGGATTTCTCTTGTACACAATTCCACCAATTGAGTCTGCAAGTGGTCCATATTGGTTCATGGAGCCATTGTCATTGTAAGATTCATGAATTATGCATTTTATTTGAGGTGCGCTTGTTAAATCCAGTGAGATATGCCTTGCATTTTGATCACACAATGCCAGGGAAAAGTAAACCAAATAATCAAAGTTTATAATTTGAATTTTAAATATTTATATTTATTTTAATAAAAATATTAATTTTTAATTTTAATATTATTAAATTGTAATTTATGTAATTTTATTTTTATTTCATTTTATTTATTTGTTTGTTTATTTATTTATTTATTAATCTTTATTTTATTTTATTTCTATTTATTTATTTATTTTATTCTTATTTTTGTAATTAAGAATTTAATTTTTATTTTATTTAATTAATTTATTTATTTTTATCTATTTTATTTTTAATTTTAATTATATCTTTATTTTATTTTATTTCTATTTATTTATTTATTTAATTAATTAATTAATTTTTTCTTATTTTTTTATTGGTTTTGAAATCTTTTCTTATCATAGCATGTAATTATTAAAAATAAAATAAATATATAAATTCAAACTTTAAATATTATTTAATTACTTTTAACATTTAATTTATTCGATAATAATAAAAACAATTGAATATCCTTTGAATAATGCACAGAGGCTATCTCTCTCTTTTATAAAGCGCTCGAATATTAATAGAAATCCTCCCCTTGTAAACTGTATTAAAAGGCAATATCCTCTCATTATATTTTGATGTTCGAACTTCTTAGACCATAACCCCAAGCAATAACAAGTATACGCCCTCCCGAAAGGCTCACGACGGACTTTAGTTTAATAAGCATTGACCAAACCTTACAGTTAAAACCCCAAGTCTTATCATGTCATTATATCATTAATATGGGATCACTACATACCTTAATTTTAATACCGCAGACATCAATCGACGATACCATAGACACTTTCACATATTCATTAAAACGCCATTATGCACGAATGTCCGCCATATATATATCCCGGACCTAACTATAAGGCCAGTGCCATTGTAACGTTCGGCCCCACCTATTAACAATCCTCTTGCATCCGACGGCTGGAGGAGTATCACGTTGATTGGGGCGATCCAACGAGCAGGGTGGAGTTCCGCATTTTTTTTGATCCCGAACTTTAGCACGTCAAATTCACGCGATGAGGGCGGTATTGCCCCAACGATGTGGCACGATCTAATAGGATCAAGTTTTTTCCTTATGGTTTCACCTCCGGGCAAGGGCGTTGCGAAATAGGCGGGTTTGTTCCCAAAACCACTTGACTATAACCTCCAGTCCCACATTCACCTCTTGGTTCTGTTCCTTCTACGCTCCAGGTTCCATCTTCTACGTTCTCTTACTCTTCAGTGCGCTTCCCTTAGCACAGTCCTCTTCACCCATTTTCTGCACAAAATGGGTAAGCCAACAAACTGTGTGTTGAAGTCTCCCTCCAGTCCTCCCCTACGCTAGTCCTTAACATGAATTGTGCTACATTCTGGCTTTAAAACTCTCCAACATACATTCAACGTACAACTCAACGCTAGTTCCCATTTCCGTCTCAATCCTTTGCTTCAGCTTCAGGAATTCGAGCACACCCAACGTTCGACCTGAAGAGATTCGCACTATAACAAAATTACAATACAACTGCCCCTCCTTTTAAGTGGGGATTTAGAAAACCCTAGAATTTACCAACTCCTCCTATCCACTGAAACTTCTGATTCATTAGAGAAGCTTATCGTGAAAGACATTCATCGCACCTTGCCCTCCCAAAAATTATTTCAAATGATAGATGGGCTCGGACAGAGATCTCCGCACAATTTGTTGAAGGCAATTTGTTTAAGGGGATGAATTTCATAACGGGCATGATTCTACTTCACATGAATGAGGACGAAGAGGCGTTTTGGGTAATGGCGACTCTGCTCAAGGGCGTTGTGAATATGCCAATGCGACGTTTGTATTTGGAAGGCCTGCCTCTGTTACACCAATATCTGTTTGAGTTTGAAGTTCCTATGAATGAAGAGCTGCCTGAGCTGGGTAGGCATTTTTCAGAACCAAATGCTCACGCCCTGCATGTATGCTAGCCGGTGGTTTATGATGGAGAGTTTCATAAACTCTTAGACCAGACTGTCCATTTTAGTTTTGGATTAGACTAACCATTTTTCTTTTCATGATGAATTATGTAGGGTGGTTTTAAATGGATAAACCTAATAATTTAGTTTTGATAATAAATTATATTGGATGGTTTTAAACTCAATAATTTTGAATGTCATTTTTATTGAAACTTTCTTGAAATAATATGAATCACATAGGCTTCAATTCAAAAATCTATTTTCCACACTCAAGGGTTTGCATTGTACTTTTACATGGGAGGTTTGAAATTGAAATTGCAGGCTATACCATCATTTGTAGAATCGGTCACCAAACATCTCTCTGTAGACTTACTACACTTGTACAATATGGGTTTTCGAAGGATTGCAGTAACAGATATGGGGCCGTCAGGGTGCTTGCCAGTTATAATAGCAGAGAATTTTTATTCTAACCTTGCCAAACCATTTGCAAAATTGAGTCTAGCTACTTTGCTTCAAGCCCTGATAGAGCTGTGCTATTTTTTCCTTATTAATGCTTCAAATGGTAATTGGAAATATGTGTTCTGAAATTTGTGGAGTCAGTCGGTTTCAGTGGTTAAGGGTTTGGTTTGTGAAAATTCTATTGCTTGCATCTTACATTCATGTAATGCACGAGTAATGATCCTTGATAAGGTTTCTTTTATGAACCAACTTGGGGTGTCAAATTTTTATTTGTGTATTCTAACCAACCAACTGCCATTTCTTAGTTTCTTGTTGATTCTTACTATGCATGCAATGCTCCTTACCCATCATTACCATTGAAATTTGAATTTTCTTACTCTACATTCCATTGCTATGTTACCAGAGACGGCATGATAGTGAATTCGGTTGATTTCAGTCCCTGGAGGCCATTTATTCTTCTTCCTCTGTTCTCCTAGGAGGAGTTGGAGAAGAATTAACTCAACATCTACCTGTTTTGCCCCCCTTACATCATTGGGAGGTTTCCTTTCGGCGTTCCTTTGCACCTCCTGGTGCGGTGCTAGTATATTATATGAGTTTTATTAATTCACTCTTTTACTAAATTTAGTTTATGAAATTGTATTTTCCACTTAGTTTAAGTATTATACTTTTAAAGTGATGGTAAAAATTGATATTTAATTCTATTGATATTAATGAAATTTTATTGATATTTAAATTAATTTTTTAATCAAAGTAATTTGACTAATCAATTGTATTGTACAATATTTCTATACCATTCAAGCTAATACTCGGGAAAAGTTGCGAACACCATACGTTAGACATGCAATTACGCATTTTATTAAGATGCACGTCACAGAGAGTGAAAAAGGCTTCACCTAATATAATTTGTGTCGAAAAAAATAATCAATTAACATAGCACTTAATGTAATCACCGACCGAAGTTTATGAAATGGTGGACAAAATTCAGTATTCAACCCTAAATCTTAAGAAATTATTTGTTCCCAAACCGTAAGAAATTTCTCATTTTCTGAAATGGTGGACATAAATCAATATTCAATCCCAAATCCTAAGAAATTCTTTATTTATAATTTATTTGTGTTGGAGTGTTGGTTACCTTAGTTATGTTGTGTGTGAAGCGTGATTATCTTCTTTATTTAAATGTATCGCCACATTGGACCTTGTCATTTAATCGCCACATTGGACCTTGTCATTTAATCGCTACCACGGAGTCTAGGGGGGTGGGGGCGAACTTTTGGAGATCTCCATGGCGGGGAGTTTCGGGGGCAGTGCCCTCGAAGCTAAAAATAGATGTAAAATTGCCTTGTAAAATAGTGTAATTTCGTAGTCAATCTGGGTCGTTCATTAGGCGAATGATCTGACGGTAGAAGTTATGTTTAATTTAGGGTTTTTTGCCCTAAAAGACAACCCCTCATTTTGTATGAAGGTATTGTATTGCGGATGTGCATGGTATGTGTATTATGAGCAAGAAACAAAAAAGATGATTGTGAGAGAGAATAGAAGATATTACAGTGGATTTGCTGTAGGATTGTGAGAGAGAATAGATGATATTAATAGAAAAAAACTATTAAAAACTATTAGTCTCAATTATTACTGTAAAGATAATCATCACCTAAAAATATTTTATGTGATAAAATATTTTATAGATAATCATCACATAAAATATTTTATTTAGAGTAGAAATCTAATTATTTTCCACAATTCTCTCTTAAAAAATAACTAATAACAAAATAGAAAACACTATTAGTTTCAATTATTACTCTATAGATAATCATCACATAAAAATATTTTATTTAAAATAGAAATTGAATTATCTTTACTTTTCAATGTCAATTCAAAATTAAAAATTGTCAATTTTGAATAAATGCAAAAATAATAATAGTTGATAATTAAATTATTTTTTGAATTAATCACATTTTAATAATATGATTAATCCAACAAACATTTTATCTACATTATTAATCACAAAAGTTTTAAATTTAAAATTAAATTATTATTTGATATTATTATTAAATAATAAATTATTATTGATGTTGTCATTCTGCTTTAACCAAGATTGTTTCTTAGAGAATTATAGTACAAGAGTAACTTTAAATCATTAATTATGACTTGATATTATGTATTAAGCAATTCTTCAGGCTAGATAAACAACTCCATTAAATAATGATTTGAGAATAATGATGATGCGATTATTTTGAAAGTTAATTTTAAATTAACAATACAATCTGAGATGAAAAAATTATTAATAAATTATTTCTATATTCATTTTGCTAGGATCTAACGAACATATACAGAGGCAGAGCCTGGTCTAGATGGCAAATGCCATGAAGGCCTTCAAACTCGTGGGCAGAATTAATGAAGAGACACTCCGGTCATTAACCATTAATTGAATCTACAACATACAATCCGAGCACGTACAATCTTATTCACAGTAAACCTTCAACGTTCAGAATAAGGGGAAAACAAAAGAAAATAACAGCTGTAGACGAAACAGATTGTTGTTAATGCGGAGTATCGAGAGGTTTGAACTGAAGAAGCTGCTTGAAGTTCTGCCATGCCTTCACCCATATTTCCGCTGCATACAACTCGGTTTTACCGCCATCCTTGGCCTCTATTGTAAGGTAGTACCGCACGCCTGTCACTACTTGCTCCTCGGCTTTTACCACTTTAGAAAACGAAAGAGTCGCATTCTGCACAAAGGCAAGAAAACCCTCAAATTTTTTTGAAGTAAATATATCGGTGGAATGTAAATCACAAAATTATATACACACACAGACCTGTTGCTTGTTGTATTCATCGACAGCAAAGCGTCCCAGATCTTGAATCTCTTTGTTGTTTTCCACATTCGGTATTTCGCGGATGCCCCCAACACGAGCAGAAGCATCCGACACAATGCAGAGCCATGCCAGCAACAAGATCGCGACCGCCATTATTGTGCGTCTGGTGCCCATCTTCTTCGATAATGGCAACATCGGCTCTTGGAGTTCCTTTTATGAGCAAAATATGACCGACCTTCCCACTGCCCACGCTGTCGGGTCAAACACCTTCATGTTACCCGCACGTCTTTGACGGAGAAGTGAGGAGCCTTTTGGCACCTACTTTTTATTACGTACTCTTGTTGCCAAGGGCTGACGACGTGAAATGAAACCTTGGGCGATTACAGCCTATTATTAAATTTTTTAATTTTTTTTTGGTTTATATATTGATAAATTGGAGGAGTGGCGTGGTTAAATTTGTAAGGTGGGGAAGGTGTTCGATTGGGGGAGTTTGTGATAAAGTTTATAGATTCTATATGCTGATGATCTTGTGCTGGTTGCTAAATCGATCCATGGATTGCAGATGCACCTATATGCCCTTGAGCATTTTTGTAAAGTAGTGGGGATGCAAGTCAATACCAGTAAGACCAAGATAATGATTTTCTCTAATAAAAGGAAGCAAAGCCAGCATAAGTTCTTCTTTGAAGGCAACATTCTTGAAGAAGTAAATGAATACATTGTAGATGCACCTATATGCCCTTGAGCATTTTTTTAAACGTTGGGGATGCAAGTCAATACTAGTAAGACCAAGATAATGATTTTCTCTAATAAAAGGAAGCAAAGCCAGCATAAGTTCTTCTTTGAAGGAAACATTCTTGAAGAAGTAAATGAATACAAGTACCTCGGGATCGATTTCAACAACAAGCTTAATTGGGAGGATTGCAGAAAGAAAAGAATTTTAGGAGGGTGGAAAGCATTATATGCACTTCAAAATAGATGTAGAGAGGCAGAGTTATGGGATTGGAACACGATCAAAGTACTTTTTGGACTCCTAGTTTGTCCAATGATATTATATGGGTGTGAATTGTGGGCTAGCAGCGTCTCTGTTTCAAAATGAAAACAAATTGAAAAAAACATAGTTTATAGGGTATAAACTATGTTAAACATAATTTATTTAAACTTTGTAAAGTTAAACATAGTTTATGGGTATATTGTCTCTTCCCCTGTTTGATGTATTCCATTTTTTTAGGTGAGACCTTGAAATATTCTCATAATTTCTTGATAAATTTTTTAGTTAAATAAATTGTCTTAAAAACTAATTGTTAGAATATCTAGAATACCTACATAATTTTTTCTGTTATCTCTATTAAACAAAAAATACATACTCTTTCCTACACACTTCATATTTTTTCCTCCACACTTCCATTTTTCAACACCTTTAAAAACATATTTAACATTAACCAAACTAAACTGAGATGAAACCATGGGCGAAACCGGCCCATATTTAGCGGATTGCCCACTACGTGTCTTCTACACATCTCTTTTCTTTCACCTTAATTTCGAAAGTCCGCGTCTGATCTGTCTGCCGCCATTTCGATAATCTTTCTGCCAGCTGTCACTGTTCGGCGTCTGATCTGTCCGCCGCCGTTTCGATAATCTTTCTGCCAGCTGTCACTGTTCCTTTGTGTTACTGACTTCCATCAACCGAGACCTTCGAAACAAAACATACGTTAATATTTTATAGAAAAAATGTATAAATGAAATGGCTGATATTGTTTATGAAGATTTTTAAGAATAAATACAATAACTATCTTTATTTTTGTCTTGCTTAGTAACCATTTATTATAAAAGTTAACAAATAACTTAATGTTTTAACATAAAAAGTAGAAGAAATATTTTTTAAACTTTATATTTTCAACTTTGATTTAATCTCTTTTAAGGGTATGTTATCAATACTTTAATAATTTAAACTCTTCCCACACTTTGCAACCAGCAAAGACAACTATACCAAGATGATGTCTTGTTGATTACGTGGCTTGCAGTTAATGGCTATGTATTGAGTTGGGCAGATGGTATGCGAAACTAATTGCGCACACAGAGGTACAGCCACGGAGGATAGGATAGACATTGACGTGGCACAAAGAAAATGAACAACGGTTCAAACCATCTCAATGATTGTCTAATTGCGCACGTTTTTAAAAATGTCAATATGGATGGTTGGATTTTTTTTGAATGGTAATAGTTCCATGCATTTTCAGAAACGAGAGGCCGTGATAATGAAAGTTGACTTATGTAAGGCACTAGATTGGTCTTATATCCGTCTGGTCCTATTGAAGATTGGTCTGCCGCTCAGGATCATTTGATGGATTATGTCCTGCATAACATTAGTCAGATATGCTGTCATTGTTAATGCACTGCCTACAACTCTTTTTGAGGCGGGTTGGGGGCTTAGACAAGGTTGTGCTTTGTCTCCTCTTATTTTCATTTTAATCATGGATGGATTCAGTAAGTTGATGCACATGGCCACACAAAAAGGTTACATTATCGGGTTCCATTTCTCTGAATCTACATCTGCCTCCCACTCATTATTCATGGATGATATGTTACTATTTGGAAGGCTTAAAAGGAATCACTGGTTTTATGTCTATTTCCTTCTCATCAGATTTGCTGCGGCCACAGGTTTATGTATTAATAAGGCCAAGTCCTTCTTATTATATGAGTTTGGTGATGTGAACGAAATCCATTTCATAGCCGAATTTCTTGGGATTGACGTCCAAATGCTCACGGAGGGATTACAGTATCTAGGATATAAAATCAAGCCCTGTGGATACAAGCGTTTGGACTGGCTTTGGCTGGTTGAGCGTTTCAGGGGGAAAATCAATAAATGGACTCATAGATGGCTTTCTTTGGGCGGTAGATACATTATGATACAGGCAGTTTTATCTCAACTATTGGTATATTGGGTCACTTATTCTTTTTACCAACAAATATTGTAGAGGATATCAACAGAATAATGGCTCGTTTTCTATGGAATGGATCTGAAAATACTCACAAATTCCATCTGGTCAGGCTTGATTCCTTAAGCAGACCCAAAACACATGATGGATGGGGCATCTTGAATACGAGGATTTTTAACATCGCCCTTCTTATTAAATCCTTCTGGCGTGCCATCAATGGCACCGGTATTTGGTCTGATATTATTAAATGCAAATATCTTGTCGGTGATACACTTCATAAACTACTCTATCATGATTTCCATATTCCTGCGACCTACTCGGTTATTTGGGGCAGTTTTAAGGTGGTCCTGGGACACACAGCTGATAGATTAACATGGCTTTTCAGGGATGGGAGTTGTATTCCATTGGGAGACATTAACATGCAAGGTTTTGACAGGGAATCTAAGCCATCTATCCGCCTCATACATAGATTGGCTCACAGGGGCATATGTTATCTATCACAAACTATATATATATGGTCCTTTGGCGCCCCTATTTTTAAAAACGCTACATATCTGGATCTACAAGGCGAGGATGCCTCTGAATGGGAGCAAGTGTTAGTATCATTGCGGGCTGCTGGAGTTTTTCATTCGACTGGGGGCGATTGTGTCATATGGGACGGTCCGATCATGGAGAACCATCCTATTGTGAGAGATATATACGATAGGATCAACACTCAGGTATACTCTGAACAGATCACCCGGTTTTTTTCCCCTTTTTGGAAGCGGAATCTGCCTACGAAAATTATCCTATTTGGGTGGCTCACCTGGAAGAATAAAATACTCACTTGGAATAATCTGCTGAAGAGAGGTATTTTGGGGCCTAGTAGATGCTCCATCTGCGGTCGATCTGAGGAGTCAACCGTGCATCTATTATTTCAATGTCATGTGGTCTTTCAACTATGGAAATTGTTCTTTGCACATTTCATCGATCCTGCTTGGGTTCCGATTGATTTTATCATTGTCACAAGTGAATGGGATTCTATGAAAAACAAATTTCGATCGCTGCCTTTCTTTTTAATTTGGGAAGTGTGGATTGCCAGGAACCGGCTCATATTTGATGGAACTCCATTCAACCTTCCCAGCATCTATAGTGCCATTATGAGATGGATCAATGATCGCCCCATTAAACTTGATAAGACAATTGATGGATCTCATAGGATTCGGCCACATGAGATTGGCCTCCTTGCTGTTTATTTCGATGGAGCTTGCAAAGATGGAAATATGGGATGTGGCGCTTGGATAAAACTATCAGGCCGAGATAGGATCCACATGCACTGGAATGGTGGCCCGGGGACCAATAACAAGGCTGAAATCATGGCCCTTTGGGGAGGGCTATTAGCTGTTGTCAACATGGAATTGTCTGAGGTTCATATTTATGGTGACTCTGAACTGGTTATTGGATGTATCATGGGTCAGCTACAAATACATATCCCAGATCTTCAGGGTTAGATCAGCAGAGTTCGACGGCTATGGCATAGACTAGGCTCCCCAACTATCTCTCACATATACAGAGATCTGAATATGCGTGCTGATGGACTGTCCAAAATGGGGTTAAATTCAGATTTTGGTAAAATACAGGTGGTTCACTACAGGGATGGGGCTCAAATATGGGAATCCACTATTCCTATTCCATAACTCTCACACTCTGCAAATGAAGCTGTCATCCGGTAATAAATGTTTCCATGGTTCGGTATTTTTGTTTTGCTAATCTTGATCTATTTTTGGTTGTCTCATTTTCCTACGATATTAAAGTGCCTCATACAAGCGAGCTTGATTATATCTTCTATAAACAAGTGAGCCTGATACATACTGTCACTACTCTGTTCGGGTTCTTTTTGTTCCTTCTATATAACAAAATTTTATGATTATGGATCCGTCACACGGGATCCTTATAGATCTGCAGGACCTGCTTTTATACTTTCCTACTGTTTATTATCTGATCTGACAAGCGGTCAAGCGAGCCTGTTACAAAAGTATACAAGCGAGCCTGTTGCATATCCTCTTCAGGCGCTGTCATGTGACCCTGTCACATTTCCTATACAATTTTTTCTGATTTCTCAAGCGAGCTTGATATGGATGTCTCATAACAAGTGAGCCTGTCTCTACTCCTCTTCAGGAGCTGTCAAACGAGCTTGTCACATATCCTATACAGTTTTTTTTTCTGATTTTTCAAGCGAGCCAGAGTTGGATGATATATAACAAGCGAGCCTGTTAAAAAGTATACAAGCGAGCCAGTTTACAAATTTATTTTACATGCACGTTCGCTATATTTATCAAAGATTTCAATTATTTGGAACACTTGTTGCTCTCCCATGATGCAGTTGTTTTTTTACTATATTCTTGGACGCTTTCACATCAGCAGGGCCTCACAAGTTTTTTCAAGCGAGTCAGTTTACACTTCTTCACTCTGCTTACACATTTTTTCCATCATTTCGTTGATGAGTCCAGTTTCTGAATAGTTCAATCTTCTCTTATAATAGGGTTGTTTTGGATGTTTTCTTTTATCTGGACTCGAAATTTGGTTTGGGTGGTATCCGCCCCCAGTAATGTATGATCCCAATATATTTTTTGTTTTTGAATCCTTTCTTCCTTAGAAGTTGTCACAATTGAAAATGTTGTTCTGGATCATGTTTTTCTTATCTACACAAGATGAGAATGTAATGTTTTGATATATGCACTGTTAATAAAAACAATGTTTTTTTCTTTCTGAATATATATATATATATATATATATATATATATATATATATATAGTTTTACGAAATAATTTTTCACACTAAAATTGGATAAAATAATTTCAAGTAAGAATGTGATTTTTTATTGTTTAAAATACATTATTGAATGTATTAATGGATTCAACACCTTGAAAAACCCTTGGGGCACTTGAATTATATATATTAAAAACAATTTAAATTTAAGTTTTTAAAAATCTCGGTCAAATTTTGGTTATAATTAACAAGAAAAAATGTTGTGGAAAGGTCATTTTGTCTATAAGTTAGACTACACCCATTGTTCAATTGCATTGATTGATTTCGAATAAAGCATTCTTCTTTTCAAATAAGAAAGGTATTGTTTTTGGTTATGACAAAGTTGTTTCTTAAGATGTCCTATTATGTTCTTAGCCACATTTATTTTCAAGGTTTGGTTATTAATTGCTACTAAAAAAAGGCTTTTTTTGTGAATTTAGATTGTACCAACGAAAGTATCTCTGTTCATGCAATTTTTAGTCTCAATTTTCCTATAAAGAAACAAATGTATTCACCATTGACTAGATTTAAAATAACTAAAAATAAAACTAACATTGAGAAACTACTCATATCTACCATAACACTGAACTATATAAAGTTAAAAACAACTGCAGAGTGGCAAAGCATAACATCAAGAGTCTGATGAAGTGACTGGGCGGGTCTTGAGTGTTTGTTCTAGCTAGAGCAGGAGGTTTTAGTTCACACTGAAGATGACTTTCAAGATGAGCAAGACGAGCATTCAATCTAGCAAGATAGGAGTGTGTCATTGCACCCACTTGATTTCATTCAGAGAAGAGATTAATATCTTTTTGGTCTTCATGTTTCTCTTTTAGGACCCTGCCCATAAGCGTTTTCATATGCCTATGAAGGGTGATGGAGTTCAAGTATTGACTTCATCTTCCACTAATGTCTCCAGGGTCAGGAATCCAATTGACTACATTTTCTTGAATTTCTGAATCAAAATAAGCTTGCGAGTCACTAGTGGTCAAAGCTTCATGTTGACGATTTTTTTCAAAAATTTCAAGGGAGGTTGCAGAGTGGAAGATAGTTACAGCTTCCTGGGCTTGGGCACACGACCTACCTTGAGGACCCCTACTCCTAGTCCTCCAACAATTAGATTTCTTACCAACAACATCTAGAGAGCCAAGGGATTGATACTGAGAAAACTAGATAAAGGAAAAACCCAGGGAGTTCCATGTTTCTAGAGTAATCTGTGACAACTACCAAATGAAGCCAAATGAAAAGGAATGGCAGATGAAATAATCTCAGAGTAGGGTCTAATGAATATCGAAAGACACCAAAATTCAGTCAACCACACACATCAGTTGAGATCAAAACATAACAAGATATCATTCACCAACTAAAAACATAACCAGAGAATGAAATTACTAAACTAGAGGAGTTTGATATATTAAACATTACCCAATATTAACCATCCCTCCAAACCTGAATGGATGAGGATGTGTGAGATGGATAAATATTGATGCCTCCTGCTCCTGTAGTGTCGAGCTTTAAAGCTGTCGTTATCATCTTGAAGATGTGACCCCTACTTGCCCCAGGCCTATCCCTTTACCATCATCTAATATGGGACCTCACTGTCTCAGCCTGTCCCTTTACCATTGCTCAATCTGCTTCGTTCATGAGCTAAAGACTTTCAACTCGAATCCAAAGTTGGCCTAGAGTGCAAGTGCATGTCCATTCATAACCAAAGAAAGCTAATCCCCTGAGCTTGATAGAAAGTCCACTGACTATGCCCCAAATCTATATAGTTTGGATTTATGTTTTCCCAAATGTCAATTTCTAGGAATTATCCCACGGTGCATGGGGAGAAGCCCAACAGAGAAGAAAAACTCAAATATAAGTTCTTCATGTTTTATATTGGAAGTTGAGTATACTATTATCTAGCATATGAATTAAGAATGGTAATACATGTTCACATGTTTGTTGCATGTGGTGGCTAGCGTGCTAATCCATATGCTTTTACATGTATGTTATATGTATATTAGCTAATAATGGTCTCCTTAATGCGATGAGAAGCAGCGGGGTGATAGGCTCCCCCAAATATTTTCTATTTATAGATGTAAAATTTTCTGCTCACAAATAGTATTTGTTTATTACTTTTATTTCCGAAGGAATTTATTAATATTATTGTGTGTTTTATCTTTGAAATTTTTAAATTAAAATAGTAGTAATCCTAATAAATAAAAAAATATCCATATTTCACTTATCACAACTAGAAAAACCATTAATAAATGTGGTATATCAACCACATGTCATAATTATTAAATTATTATGAAATTAAATTATTAAATTAATACATCATATCATTTATCAATTAAATTAAATCATTAAATTATAACATTTATTAATTTATATTATTATTAATACATATCATATTTGGATTCAACCTGCTATAAATTATTCATTTGGTGACCATCTATGAGAGGTAGTCGTAAGTGACTAATTTTTCATGATTTTTGAATAATCCACTTAGCACTCATTACATCGGGTGATGCTCACACGGGTGAAGAAGTGGGATTGAAACTAGTGAAATGAATCACATAGCGTCAATCATCACCGGAAGGTCACCCATCCTAGAACGCCTCTCGCTGAAGCACACTTAACAAGACCTTTGAGTGAATTGCTTCAGGTGGAATTAGAATTATGGTTGTGATGTGAGTGTATTAGGGCTTTGAGTGAATTGCTTCACATGGAATTATGGTTGTTATGTGAGTGTGTGGGAGGTTTCTCACTATGGGATTATGAAGCTAATTTATCTTGATCAACCCTTTGACATAGACAAATACAAAAAACAAAGTAGATTAAAAAAACTATTGACCTATTTCTTGTAGTTATTGTAGATGATTTTGAGGAGGAACGTTTTTCCCACCAAGGATCTACCCCATACACCAATTTTACAACCTTTGCTAGGATTTTCCTCCTGCCATTTCTACAGCTGCTCCCGAGCAGATTGAAAGGCCCTATCGTCGAAGTTAGGAAAAGCTTGAAGAAAGCATCGAGACCGCGTACAATCTGCTCAGTATTGGAGGATTTATAAATGGAAAATTATAACTCTTGCAAGAGGGCATCAAATTTGGTTATCCAAATTCTATTTTCCGTGGAACATTCTCCAGCTCCAACTCCTCGACGGTTCCGGCCTATGCCGCTGGATATCCCATCATGTAATGGTAAAACTGGTTTATGTATTGTGAAATGAACAATGGTGAAACTAAGAAGATGGTAAATTGAAAGTTTTTTACTCTAGAGTATACCGTATACCGCCACCAGTTGTTGCAAGTGATAGTGTCTGACATGGTGTTCGCAGCTTTTCCTGAGCTTTAGCCTTTGGCTGTATTGTACATAAATACAATGCAATACAACATATTAGTCAAATTACTTTGATTAAAAAAAATTAAATATCAATAGAATTACATTAATATGAATATAATTACATTGGTTAAAAAAATCAAGTTAAATATCAAGTCACCACTTTTTCCCTTTAAAAATACAATACTTAATCTTTACACGATGTTTCTGGCTCCAAAACAAAGACACCGAGAAACACATGGGCTCGACAATGAAGCATAATTTTGGTCACGTGTGATGCGACTATCCTCCGACATGTGGTGTTGTGGTGTAGTCGCATCCCATCCATGGTAATTAAAAGATACTTTTTGTTTTTCAAAAGAATGTTAATTAAAAAATATACTGGTCTCCCTTTACGTTTTATTTTACAATTTACACCATCATCACTCAAGTGGCCATGTCTTCTATTTCGTTAAATTTATGAGCTATTTTCCCCTTCATTAAACGCGTGCGTGCTTCACCTCATTAAAGTGGTGTGATGTGAAAAATTCATTTGCGTAAAGCCTTTCCATGTTTAAACATAATTTTAGTTTATGTGAATGTTAGCAAAAGTCATTCTCACCTTTGACTTATCATTCATATGATATTGCACTACTTGTGTATTTTCTTTTGATGTAAT
>JAXQQM020069336.1:0-11730 GCA_034641835.2 Pinus albicaulis | reverse complement strand
TTACCCAATTAAGCCAGTCTCTGCCTCCTAAAACTCCTATCTTCACAAGTAAATTAGCAAGGCGGCGTGCCTGATTATTGCAGGTAACGACAGTAAACTAAGAGAAACAAACCTTTATTTTAAACAAGTAATTAATTGTTAATAGTCTACTTCTCTTACAGATGGATAAACACCTGATGATTAGCTTTGGGAAAATCCAACCATATAGTTTTTCAATCTCTGAAATTGGTGTTGGCTTCATCATGAGATGCTTCTGAAATTGCATAAATTTTTTCTTTACAGATTAGATCCAGTTAAAAGTTAGAAGCGTTAATTCAATTAGAAAATCAACAGGCATCAAAATTTCAGAACTTTATCTTATTTGTACATCTCTAAGGATCAGAATATCAAAGCCCTCTATTTTCTGTTGTGTTTGGCATGGTTGGCACATATTTACAGAATAAGTCTCTTGATTTTCAACTCTATGTTGGTCTATTTGTTTAGATATAAAAGTTGTGAAGTGCATTCTATTTTGAAGTTCTCATTTTCAGGAAAGCATATGCGAGGTTTCATGACCTTGGTTCATGTCAAGTATCAAATACCATATTGACACTTTTCTTGTGACATCTTTCTGTTTATTAGATTTTCTTTATTGTGTCTATAGGCTGGTCTTCTCTTATACAAGCCACACTTATTTCAGTACCGAGTCTAAAAATGAAGAATTTGAAATGTCAATACAAATAAATTTATTCACAAGCCCTGTATCCTTTTAGCATGCCTGGAGTCCTGTTGTTATTCTTCGTTTGTTGATAATTACTTGCGATTTTGATAGCATGAATTATTCTCAATGAATTGTTGTGAACCAAATTCTTCATCAAAGATTGTCTAGTGTCTAAGTAGCCTTTGATATATCTAATTAGCATTGTCTATGCTGGAAACTTTGCAGTCATGGGATATTTTATGCAAAATAGAGAAAACTATTGTAATTTTCTTATTTTCAGAACAACTATTTATGAATACAACAAAAAACCATCAAAATCTTGAAAAACAATTTCCCAAGGGAGTCTGTAATTTCCTTTCTTCTTATTTTCATAGTGACAAATTTTGGGCAAGTGTGGGGGGATTATAAGTTTAGTCTCTCCTTAGATTGAGTGTTGATTTGATTTATTGGTCTAGATTTGTGCATTTTAAATTTCATCTATAAAATGAATTTATTTTTCAACCATTTCTTTGAAAAAAATCAAAATATATTAACCTTCTGATATAAAAAAAGTACATGCATAGCAGCCTTTGTGGTATTTCAGACTTACCCTCTATATCCTATAGCACCTTTTAGTGGAGCTAGGTATTTTTCTCTTAGTAGCTTTCATGTGACTTTTTATTCTTCTAGCTATAGTAATGGCCTTTTCCGAAGAGTCAGGTTTGTACATTCTCACCTCAGTTCAAATTGATGTCCTGAGGTTTGAAGTAGAAATGGCTCACACTAGATCTGGAAAGACTCTGGCCTTGGACTCCAAAACTGGGAACCTTCCATTGTATTATTTGATTGACATATCCTTTTGGAACAGAGCACGGGTTCAACATCATAAGGCTCATCACAGTGATGGTTTGCTTTCTAAGTTAATGCATCTTCATAAATAGCACTAAAGTCCCGGCTCCCTTCTAGAGATTTTAGGAACCCATCTCTGAATCCCATATGTGGGTCACCCCATCCAAATGTTGTAGGGATATATTTAAATTTTATCTTGGTTGTGCATATGGTACACCTTGGATGCCTACTTGATCTTTCTTAACCAAGTATGAACTTCCACTTTGCCACCATGTTATATTGTTGGATCTTCATCTGAATATTGAAACTGGGTCTGTGAGAGGTTCACGGTGACGATGAGCTGGGAGGAGTGTTACCTTTTCATTTCTCAAGTATTCATATTCTCCTCTTTCCCTTAGAGATGGGGTTGTGAAATGAAGACTCTAGATTAGGTTCCATGGGCGCTTTGCCTTGCATAAAATGCCTCATTTATTCTACAAACTTCATGAAACTTTCCTCCTGCTCTTCATTAGTCACATTACATTGAGATCTAGTCAACAACATATATATTTTTTAAGAGACTCATAAAAAGGGGGAAAATCCACTGAAGCTCTGATATTGACTTCTTGTTAAATTTTCAGGACATGGTAAGAAGGAAATGATTGGTTTGCGTTTGATTTTAACTTGTGGCCATTCATTATTGGTTTGAGTTTCATTTTGAAAGGAAATGATTGTAGTGTAAATGAAGTTCTTATGCGGGGTAGCCATCAACACCTAATAAGATCAATAACATCTCCTTGTATTTGGGTTTTTGGTGCAGCCATCTGTTTCTGGCAATTCGGAATGGTGAATCTGGTGGTTTAGGAATTTGGCAACTTGGAAAATGGGTAATGGCGGGCGAACAATCTCTTCCCAAGACTCAAGTTCAAAAAAGACAGGTTGATGCCATGTGGAAGCACCTTGCAGGAGAAATCGCGTCTAGTCCCTTCGTTGAACATCAGCAGCCTGGTAAGCAAGCGTGTGATTCCGATAGCTGGAACATTATCCCTGGTCTATATTCTGATAATCGGGACCTGTTGTTTCAGAGCATGACTACTGCTTTTGCTTATATGAACATGATAAATACATTACTACTGCCTGAGTCGTCGAGCCATGGTGGGTTCTTCGGGTCCTTAAAACTGCAACTTTCTCAATTTAGAATTGAGATTTGAACTTATTCATGGCTTTCGATTGAATCCAAATTGTAAGAATTCTAGTTTTAGCAACTGATTGAAGATGTTTTTTGAGTTTCCTATCATCTTTAATCAGAATCCTATATTGTTCGTTTTGTCAAATTTTTTACCGTAAATTTAAGTCATGAATTTTAGATTAATACCATTTTTATAAAATAAGTAAAAATAATAATCACGCAAAAGTGGGTTCCAAAACTCTGAGGCAAAGGGGAGGGAAAATGGGTGTTTGATGTCATTGATGATCGCCATAGGATGAGAGGAACAGAACCCCACAACAAATACAACAAAGGAAAGGGATCGATAGCTCAATTGTCTTTCTTCTGGATTAAAGTTAGAGTTCCCCTCATTGCCACAACTCTGCAGGGAAACCCCTCTAATAGAATGAACACAATGGAGATCTCTGAATGATAAACACTGTATAGCTTCATTTTTTTATTCAATAATCTCACTTTCATCCATGGCCGTGATTCACAAAGGTAGTTACTCACTATTTAGTAAATTAAATTTTTACTAATTTTTCAGCTTTTGTAGTATGTTCATGCACTCATTTATTGTTAACATTTCCATTCACAAAGTTGTGCACACTTCCATTCACCATTTCTAAAATATACATGGACTAAGCAAATGTGAAAGTTCAAATGGGAGTACACGTTCATTTTGCGGGCATAATCGGGCATAAGCTACATTGGTTTCGCGTTTTAATAAACAATGGTGTCATAGAGATAGATATTGAGGACGACCGTTTTGGTTTATCTATTCAAGATATTTTGGTTCATCATATAATTAATAGATAGTATATGTATTTTAATTATTAAATAATGTATTTTTATGGTTTTTACTTTATAATGACTAAATTAAAATATACTATTTTGACATTAAATGAAAATGTATTATTTTGAAATTTGATTTGATTAAAGATAAGGCTAAAATATTTTATTTTTTAATGATTTTTTATAATTTGAGTATCTTTTTAAATAATAAAGTGCATTTTTATTTTGAAAATTTGTTGGTATTAAGATTTCGTATTTTATATTGGAATAAAATTTATGAATTAAATAATCTTCCAAAATTTATTATTAAAATATGTTTTGAGGAAAAACAAAAAACAAAAAAAATGTTTATATTATTTATCCATATTAACTTTTTAAGTGAATAATTTCTTTTTCAAAATTGAAAAAAAATTATGTATTATAATTTCATTTTATTTTAGCTATAAAAAAATTAAATGTAAAAAATTATTTTCAAAATTTTTATTTTATTTTAAAATAGTTGGAATTTAAAAATAAAATTTTAAATTCATATAGTAAAGCATAGGATGAGAAGAGATCATGGAGAAGGAGGATACCATCATTACTATGTCATTACTCTGAAACAATTATGTTAGTGTAACTTTGTTTTTAAATTTAACGTTCTATTGAAAGATATATAAAAACTAAAATTTCCATATAGTACACTTAATTATTATTGTTTTCCATATTCCCCACTCCCAACATTACTTTGCACCTCTCAATACAAACCCTAGTTTATACTTATTACTCAAGGATGTTATTTCGTTCTTCGTAGCCACAAGATTTTGCCGTTGAAATCACGCTTGTTGATGAGATCTGAAAGAGTATTTTAATCCATGAACAATTGGGGAACTGCATGTAAAGTCAACCGGCCTATTAGCTCAGTTGGTTAGAGCGTCGTGCTAATAACGCGAAGGTCGCAGGTTCGAAACCTGCATTGGCCAATGACCACTCGACCTTATTAAATGCGTTTATTTTCTTTATTTAACTTTGAACTTCGAAAAATTTTAAGATCTAGACGTTAATGCTGATCAAACCAGTAACCTGATTTTCTGGTTAAATTTCAATTGCTTCTACTTTGATCAGATGCAAAAGTCTGTAAGTAGTTTGGTCTTCATTTTTTCAGCGATGATGATGTAATCCACAGCCTGTATGTTGAGTTAAACTTCAATTGCTTATACTTTGATCAGATGCAAAATTTTGTAAGTAGTTTGGTCTTCTTATTTCAGCCATTATGATCCTATCCACAGCCTGTATGTTGAAGTGTGAGAGGGAAGGAAAGATCAAGGTCTAGGGTTATATGAAATTTGTGTGTGGTTTGGTCATTTTATTTTAAGCCACCCTTTATACATCAAGGTGTAGGGTTATATGAAGATGCAAATGTTTGAAAGTAGTTTGGTCCTCTTATATTTAGCCACCCTTTATTCATCAAATCAGGAACATGATTTTCTGGTCTAACTTCATTTACTTATACTTTGATCAGATGCAAAAGTTTGAAAGTGGTTTGGTTTTCTTATTTTCAGCTATGATGATGCAATCCCACAGCCTGTATGTTGAAGTGTGAGAGGGTAGAAAAGATCAAGGTTTAGGGTTATAAAATCTATTTTATATTACAGTCATGCACTAGGATTATAGTGAGTTTTTGGTTGTGTTAAAAAAAACAATCCCAAAAGATGAAAACTGAATGTTCGGAAAAATAAAAATCAAGAACTGAGAATATTGTTAAGTGCTTGCATGCAATGGCCCAAATTTGTTTTCAAATTGAAACAGCTGAGTCTTATGGATATTTTGATATAAAATTGCAATTACAGTGAATATTTTCTGAAGGGTAATCAAATGAGTATTATCATGTTTTTGTTATTTACATTGAATGGTAACAAAAATTGATAAAATATAATATTCAAATCATAAATTTTAAGAAGAAAATATTACTATTATAAAAAAATTGTTTGATAGATTAGAATGGAAGTTAATTAATTATATATATATATATGGTTGTAATCTGTATACTTGTTGGGACTTATTATACTTGTAGTAGGATTGGTATTAAGCATTCAGTTTTTTTTTACTGTATATTAGTTTGTCTTTGATAAAAAATTTATGCCCACTATCTATATTTTAATATTGAGAATTCAATTTTTGTTATTTATTATTATTATTATTATTTAAATTTATTTATTTGTAACGTAATTGGTTGAGGTCTTAGTCCATTTCTATTAATTACTAATTTTTTTGTTTTTTGTTTTATTTCCTTTTTATTTAACTTTTTATTTTTATTTTTTTTATTTTCTTATTTTTCCCTTTTCATGAATTATAGGTTTTTCCTCCATATTTTCAATTTAAGATGACTTATTATCATATCAAAAACATATTTTAATAAATTTAATTATAAAAAATAATATGTATTAATAAAAAATAAAACAAATAAATATATATATAAATAAATAAACATATATATTAAAGTGTTAATATGTTTTTTTTTTTTTTTAACTGAAACGGATGTATCTTTATTTGAATTAGAAGAAGTTTGGACTTATGCCAATGCTGCCATTATTACATTGCATCTGATTCTGTTCCATATTGCATGCTGCAGGATCCTCATGGATTACATAGATGGATAGAACTATCCCCGTTTATGAGAATTTGACCTTTCCCAAGTGAACAACCCTTATTTGCCAACAGATCTGCTTCACTATTCAGATTTCTGAGTATGTGGAAGCATTTGTAGGATTCAAAATCGAGAAGGACATCCTTCAATCTGCTCAGAGTTTTGTTAAGACTTGCATTGATGAACAGGTTCTCCGAATTTAGCTTTTTAATTAAGAGCTCGGAATCTCCGAAAACTTGGATTTCTTTGTCCCCTCTATCTCTAGCAATTTGGCAGGCTTTAAGAAGGCTTAAAATCTCAGCTTGATTGTTGGATTTCTGCCCAATGCCCCAGGAGAAGGTGTCCCTTTTGACTCCAGCCGGATCATAGATAACCCCACCTGCTCCAGCAGCCCCGGGGTTGCCTTTGGAGGCGCCATCAAAGAAAATCGTGGATATTTTTTGTTTTTTCCACCATTCTTGAAAGTACTCTTCAGTTTCTCTTATTCTCCAGATTAGATTCATTGGTTGAGGGACAGAGAGCAACCTCCGGGGGGAGGGGGAGAAAGAGCTCAACCATCTTTCTTCTTCAGGAAGCAGCAATGGATCTGCAGAAAAGTACTGTTGTTGGGCAGCCTCCAGAAGGAGGGATTTCGCTTTAGCAGCTACAACTAGAGGAGTTTGTTCTTTTCCGTTGAAGATCAGGGCGTTCCGGGCCAGCCAAGTCTGCCAGCAAGTGAATTTGGGGATAGCAATCCAGATTTTCCTCCAGAAGGATTTGCTGGGGATTTTGTGGGGATAGCAATCATTCCAGGCGTCGAAGAGATCAGCTACAGAGTTGTACGAGGGAACAGTGATTTGGAACTCGTGAAGGATAAGACACCACACTTCTTTTACGAAAATGCAGTCCAAGAAGAGGTGCTTGGCAGTTTCTTCACTGTTTCTACACAGCTCGCATCGATGAGGCCCAGCAATGCCTCTTTTCATCAGATTGTCTCCGGTTAGCAATTTGTTGTGAGCCAGTGTCCAAAAAAATAAATTGACTTTTGGTAGAGCGAGGGGCTCCCATACTTTCTTCCAGAAATCCGGGTTTCTGGTGCTGATCTTTGTGGGTAGGAGAGCGTTATAGGCAGCGGCTGGTGTATAAGTCCCGGAGCGCCCCCATCCCCATCTGTCCTTCGACCATCTGCTCACTGGAGCTGCGTCTTCCAGCAGCTCATCGAGCGCAATCATCTGGTGGTTTAGGCGGTCTGGGATGCCATGGAAATCCCATCCAATCCATGCGCCACGGCTGTCCCACTTGGATAGATCATAAACGGTGTTAATTCCAGCGCGCACCAGCCACTGTCTTATTTCATCGATTTCATCGTTTAATGAGAGTGGGGCTCTGTCCATAATGCGGTCTTGCCACAGTTTTATATGTTTGCCATTGCCGGGGATTTTATAAACTTTGTCTTTGAAGAAATTTAAACTCTTATTACAGAGTTTCCAAACCTGTGATGCGTTGATTGTTTGAGAAGCCTGTAGATTTCGAAGCGATACTGTGTGGGCGTACTTTGCTTTCAAAGTTTCGCTGACAGGATGCTTTGGATTGTCATATAAATTCCAGAGGATTTTTCCTCCCAATGCCAAATTGACTGTGGCTGGATCCCTGATTTGCAGACCTCCTTCTGCAAAGGGGCGTTTCACCTGTTCCCATTTCACAAGATGCATTTTGTGGGTGTTCCCTTTCCCACCTTGCCAAAGGAAGTCACGAATCAGTTTGGAGATGTGATCTGTCACCTGCTTTGGTGCAAGTAGGAAGGCAGCTTGGTAAATTGGTAATGCAGAAAGGACAGACTTAATCAAAATGACCTTGCCTCCAGAAGAGAGCCAATACCCTCCCCAGCTTGTGATCTTTGTCTTGATTTTGCTGATGACTTCAGACCACAGAGCTCTCTTATTGCAGCCATTGATGATAGGGAGTCCAAGGTATTTTATCATCTCCCATTGTGCTTGGCTATTGAAACCTAGGAGGGCAGAGATGTTTGTGAGCTCCTGTTGATCGATATTCCATCCATAGACTTCACTTTTCCTTTCATTTATGGAGGCTCCCGTGGCCCTGCAGTAACTTTTCAGGACTTCATCAAAAGCTTTGGTAATTCTAGGAGAAGCTCCTCCTAATAGGAGAGAGTCGTCTGCAAAAAGAGCATGGTTCTGGGCAGGAGATTGTATGGAAGGTTTAAGCCCTAGGAGAGTGCCTGCAGCTTTTTCTGCTGAGAGCTTTCTGCTGAGAGTGTCTGCCAACAAAATGTAAAGGAAGGGAGAGAGGGGGCATCCCTGCCTAAGGCCTCTCTGGGCATGGAAAAAAGAGGTAGGGCGGCCATTGACGAGGGGGGCAATCCAAGCGGAGTCAGTGCAGGCTTTGATGAGAGCGACAAAGTGAGGGGAGAAGCCAAAGGCGAGGAGGAATTTGTAAAGGAAGGCCCGGTTGACTCGGTCAAAGGCGTTGGCCATGTCAAGTTTGATCAGCATCCCTTTTTCTTTTCGTTTCTGGCTTGAATGAATGATCTCCTGGACTTGGATGACATTGTCCAGGATGTGCCTGCCTTCAATGAAACCGCCTTGATTGCTGGAGATAAGTCTGTTTAGGAGAGGCTTGATCCTGTTTGCAAGGAGCTTTGCCAGAATTTTGTAAGAGGTGTTGCACAGCGATATTGGTCTGAATCTGGCAAAGGTTTCAGGATTAGATTCTTTTGGAATGAGGGCCAGGTATGTGGAGTTGGTTCCTCCCCCTACCTTGGCTTTATTCCTGAATCCTTTGATCATCTTTAAGAGGTCTGTTTTAATAATGTCCCAGCACATTTTGTAGAAATGAATGGTAAAACCATCGGGCCCAGGAGCCTTATCTGAGTCCATAGACCAGATCACTTGTATGACTTCTTCTTCCGTGAAGGGTCTGTTGAGTTCGAAGTTGTCTTCAGGTCTGACCAAAAGGGGAATATTGGAAAGGAAATCTGCCATGTCCTCCTCATTACCTTGGTTTCCAGCAGTGAAAAGCTGACTATAGTGATTTACAGCTCCCTCTTTGATCTGGTTGAACCCTTTGCAGATCTGCCCTTCTGCTGTTCTTATTTCAGAGATATGATTTCTACAGAGTCTTGCCCGATATTGGCGGTGGAAGAAGGTGGTGTTCCTGTCACCAGCCTTCAACCACAGACTTCTAGATTTGATTCTCCAGTACTCCTCTTCTAGCTGGAAGGATTGGAAGGTCGAACATTGGATTTTGACTTCTTTATCCAGCAATGCTGAAGTGACATCTCTATTTTCCATATCGGTTTGCAGCTCCTCAAGGGTCTGCACAATTTCTTTTCGGAGACTAGTTGGATTTGGGGCAGGTTTTTTGATCCACTCCTTCAGAGCGTACTTTGTGGCTTTGAGTTTTTGCTCCCACACATAGCTGGGGGACCCTGAGAAGGATTTGCTCCAAGCTGCTTTCACTGTGTCAAAAAAACCTTCTCTTTCTGTCCATAGAGGGCTGAAACGAAAAGGGATGGGGCCCAAATCTTCTTCATCTTCTAGAGAAAGCTGGATGGGCTTATGATCTGAAGTGAGTTTGGGAAGGATTTTGGTGGTGATGATCTTCTTGGTTGTCATCAGAGCACCCTGGACCAAGAATCGATCCAGGCGAGCGGAGATATGTTCCCTTCCCACCCTGTTGTTTGTCCAAGTGTAGAGCCCTTTCGCTGGTATGAAATCAATGAGGTCCCAATCCTGGATGAGTCCTTCGACCATAGGAAGGAAGGGATCTCTGCTATGAGTGCCTCCCCTTTTTTCCTTGTATTTTAAAACAATGTTTAAGTCCCCAGCCAAAATGATGTTATTGGGGGAGTGTTGCTCAAGGAAGGCTTTGAGGGAGGTCCAGCAATCTCTTTTTTCTGAGTATAAAACAGGAACATAAAGATTAAAAAGGGAGAAGGATAACTTACTTGGGTTGTGCATTAATTCCGTGAATATCCAGTGTTGAGTTTCATGAGAATTTTTCAGCTGGAAGAGATCCTCTGGCCAGAGAGTTGCGAGTCCTCCGGAAGAGCCTCTTGAGCTGACAACTTTTCCTGCATTTTTCTTCCATTTCTTTTGGCTGATATCTAAGAGGGCTTTCCCCTCTATCTTTGTCTCTTGGAGCAAGAGGATATCTGAGGGCTCCATCTTGAGAAGATCTTTGATCGCTTCAGCTTTCGAGGGATTACCCAGACCTCTGTAGTTCCAAGAGACGAGACGCATTATTTACCTGGGAAGTGGAGGGAGCCTCCCTTAGAAGGCCTGGTCCTTGTATTTCTTCTGATAGACATCTCAATAGTAGGCTGGCTTCCTTGAGTTTTTAGCCTTTCAGCCTCCTCTTCCCTTTCTTCTCTGCGAGATTTCCTTCCAACTTTTTTGATGGGTTGCTCGAAGGTCTCATCCTCCGATGACCCTGAACTGTCAATAGGCTTCTTCCTTGTGACATCTGCATATGAGGGGTTTGAAGGGCTTCCTTGGGTGGCCTCAGGAAGAGTCTTTTCCCCCCCTTCTTGAATATTAGTAGGAGGGCCGGGCTGCTCGAGGGTTTCCTGGTTTGTTGTAGTTGCCGTTTTCTGACTGTTTTCTTTGCCCTTTGGATCTTTGCCTTGGGTATGATTGGAATTGCTTGGAGCCTCTTTCAGGGGGCCTTTCCCGGTGCCCTTCCTATTGGGTTTTTGGACTAGGGTCCATTGCTCTTCGTTTTGGTTCTCTGGAAGATCTTCTGCCTTTTTCTTGCAGTGTTTGGCAAAATGCCCGTAGCCATGGCAGTGTCTGCATTTGAATGGGAGCTGTTCATAGTCTAGCTCTTGGACATGGGTCCATCCTGCGACTATGAGATTGATGGCTTCCGGTAAACCCTCCTCTAGGTCTACTTCGACACAAATGCGGGCACATGAATATTGATCTTTCCTTGGGGCTTGGTCGATATATTTGCCTAAGGCGTTGCCTATGATCTGGAGGGACTTAGGATTCCAGCAATGAAGGGGAAGATGGGGGAGGCGTACCCAGACCGGAACGGCAGTGGGAACGTCTTGGGCTGGATCAAAATCAGGCGACCATTTATTGAGGTATAGACCTTGCGGCCCCATGAAGTAAGGGCCATTCCTGAATATCAAGCTTCTGTCCTCTACACTTTCGAAGACAAAGACGAAGAAACCTTTGCCGACGAAATAGCTTTTGACTCCCTCTTTGATAAGCGGCTTCCAGTTCCTTTGTGTCCACTCCTCCACCGACTTGGGAGAGGGCCAGAGGCCCGTGAACTGGCCAATGAGGCCGCGCTCAGCTAAATTAAGAGCAGCTTTACAGGTTTCTTCCTCATGAAGGGCAACTGAGGGGATGGTGTCCATCTTCTTAACAAATTTCTGCTGGCTCAAAGAGGGAGGGCGCTTGTTGCATTGTGCAATCATTTCCTTGAAGGCAGAAACCTCCGGGGGGGGGGGCAGATCCGGGCCCCCAGAGGGCTCCATGGCTGCGCGCAGCAGCAGCAGAACAGAGACCAAGACGCGGCAGCCCAAGGGGTGCACAAAGGCTTGGAAGCCCTAGCCCGATAACTCACAGAGTCTTCGCAGGCAGAGCA
>JAXQQM020065072.1:0-62948 GCA_034641835.2 Pinus albicaulis | reverse complement strand
GATGAATGAATGATGGAATAATATAAGTGAAGATTTAATGACAGATCTAGATCTCTGTGTATACGCTAGTTTCATAAAGGGGATCCACGTATATACGCTAGTTTACTGAAGGAAAGTAGCGTATGTGTTTTAAGGAATGAAAAAGTAAAAAGTTTTGAATATGCAGTAAATACTGATTCACCCCCCCCTCTCAGTATTTTTCCCAACAATTCTATCAAGCACAACTTCATCCAGTAAGTTTCCATTATCTTCATCAAGAGGGTTGCCTTTCAAGGACAACATTCATCATCATATTGCTAACAAACATCATTTACCAAGTCCATTACGTCAAGAATAACTTCATCAGGTGGATTGCCATCAAGGACAACACATGTCAATAGTCACATGTCTTCATCTTCATTCAGTGGGTTTCCATCAAGGACAACACTCTGCATCATATTTCCAACATCACTTTCAACAGCTCGAATACATTGATCAACCGATGCATATCAGCTACGGAAATGATGAGGAAAGTGCAGCAAATTTTGAAGTAAGTGAAGGATCTTTGCCTTTTTGTCTTGATTCATTTTAGTTCATCAGAGAAAAGTTCCATGCAATTAGAAATCAACTGTCGACAAGTCTTGATCTGGACCATCTTGAGGGTAATGAAAACCTTGTTCAAGACTTCTCATATCCAGATTTGTAGCCCTCGAATGCCATTGATTTTCAAGTTGCAGATGAGGACTTGGAAGCTGGCACATACAATCAAATGATGCAAGATGATTCTGTACCTTTCTGTTTTGAATCATTTCAGTTTTTGAAGGGAAATTGGTATAGTAAATATTCAAATGAGCAGCTTGTAGAAAATCATGTAATCTCATTAGAAACAATAGAAAATGGTTTGCAGCAGTATTTTCAAGTTTTTTATGATCCAATAGCTGATGTGTTGGATGATGTCTGCAGTCAAAGTCTTTCTCCATTGACTACATGTGAGCTTGAAATGTGTGTTGATATAAACTTGATCCGGCAGCTGGTTTCTTTGTCATTTTCAGCAGGAGTCTCATCACAAAGCTCAAAACAAATTTTGCATTCATGGTATGGAAAGAAGAGAAGTAACCCATTGGATGAGCTAAGTCCCAGTGTGCATGAACTTTAAGATCGTTATGCAGTGTTTTTGGAGGCGGATAGAGAATCCGTAGTATTCAACGGATCTGTTCACAGGTTTTCATGGGAGTTGCCTTTCAGTAGTTCTCTCTTGTTGTTCATAAGAAAGCACTTATAGAGAATTCAAATAGCAGCCGGAATACTTACTTGGTTGCATTGGTTGTTTCATTTCACTTGATCAGGTGATGAATGAAATTGTTAGAGTAGGTTTTGATGAATAAGCTCTAATTTGAGCATCATTTCCAGTTTGTCGATTGTGTTTGAGTATCGATTCAATTTTTAGTTGAGTGAGTGTTAGTTTGTGTTGTCAAGCCGTCAGTTTTCAGTCATGCATTTCAGGTTGAGTTTTTGACTCCATTTCCCAATGGATGAAGGCACTTGTCTACTCTCCCAAAGATATGTCATTCTTGGCACCTCCAAGGAGCTACCATCCCCATTGGAGCCAATGTTAGTGTCAGTCTTTGCAGCCTTCCTCCAGTGATCAAACATGCTCTTACAAAGTGATTTTCAGGTGTCAAGGTCAAATTTTTTCATTTCAGTGAGTCTTCAAGCAAAATTTGGTCACTAGGTATTAGGTCTAGGGTTGGCTAACACTCCTTTCAAAGTTGTCCAAATGTCGGTTCATGTCACCATTCAGATGAGTGTAGCATCATTCAGAGGTTGTCATCATCATGTCAGGTTCCAATGGGTCATTTTACACCTTGTTCATGCTTTAGTTGTGCCTAGGTAAGGTTCATTTCCCTCTCCTAGGGTTTTGAAGGTAATTTCTCTTGGATGGTGAAATCATCAGCAAAACTTGTATCCTGATGTACATACACCTTCCCCTATCCTTAATGTACCTTATTAAACACTTCCCATCACTGATATCCCTCGAATTCCTCATTTTCGCACAAACCCTAGTTTCTTGCTACAACTTCACAATTTTCTAGGCTAGGCCTGTGTTTTGCCCTTTTGGACCTCTTCCCCTCACTCAATCTCTGAAATTGCACTTTCCCCTTCTTACTAACATCCCTCCCTAATTCCCAAAATTTTTCAAGAATTTAGAAGCTCCTTATCCCCTTCATTTCGCTTCATTTCGAAAAATCCCCTGTTCCACACATCGGGATAGGTTTTAATCCAATGATGTTTCTGAGCAAGAAAAGATGAATTTGGAAAAACTGAGAGAGGTTTTTTTCCACAATAGGCCAAGGAAGAAAAAAATCCTTCAATTTTTACACAGGTGTCATGGTTTTAGAGAAATGTCAAAAATACAGTTGCCTCAGGAGAATTGATGTACCTCTGAAGTGACCTTGGGAAAATCAAGCTTTCTCCTAGCTTGGTTGGCCAAATTACTTTCTTGATGAGTCAAATGATAACTAGACACAAAGATATTTCCAATGAGCTATCATGAGCTCAATTTGAAGTTGAGGAAGACGTTCAAAAGTTGACTGGAACAACACTCTACCTTGAGGCAGCCTCATTTTGCACATTTTGACTAGTCTTGGGAGATTTGATTGGAAAGTAGACTCAATAAGCTTTCCAATGAGCTATCCTGTGCCCAATTTGGACACTGAGAAGGCCTCCAAAATTCTCCTGCAAAAAGGCGCTACACATTGAGATGGCACGGCGCATTGGGCTGCCCTCCACAGTGTAAAAAATACACTGGCGCGACGCATAGAGAAGGCGCGGTGCATTGGGTTTGTGGTGCGGCGCATAGAGCTGCAAGCCCGATTTCACCATAAAATCCCTCAAATTTCCAAATTTTATTAATCCTATGGTGTGAAAGTAAGTCAAGATTCCTTCCATTGCTAGTGAAAAAGTTGTTCTTAAAATTTATGGTGGTTTAGTGTGATAAAACTCAAACCCTACCTCTTTGCAATTTTGGCTCAAAAACAATTGCCTAGGGTTTGCATTTGTGTTTTTGCTACCAAGTCCACTCCATCAATTCCTCACTCTTTGACTCCTCCATTCATTTGTCACTTTCATCCACTCATTCCCTAATTCCCACATTCCAAAAATTCCCTAAAATCCCTATTCCCAAAAAACTTGTCCATATCATTCCAAAAACCCATCATACCCTTTCCCTCCACAATCCCTCATACATTCTCATCCTTGGTAGCAGAAAACTAAAAACACCATAAATCTCTTCATACTCATCAAGAAAACTCACACATTAGAAAACATGGAGTTTGATCCCTCCTATGACCGAGATGAGGAGACACACAGTGATTCTCCTACAGAAATGCATGCACCAAGGAGACCTCACAAGGGTGGTAAACATATACGAGACACTTTCCAAGTTGCAGGCCTGCCCTCTTGCTATCACATGCTTTCAAAACCAATCCTGTTATCATTTCTGTGAGATGGTAGAGAGAGTTCAATACCATCATGAGTTGGCCACGTTGTTTTTGCTCCATCTTCAAAATGGCCAAGTCACTCTAGCAGGTGTGACATTTACCTTGACACTGGAGTCCATTTCTCTAGCAACTTGCATTCCAAATGTCGGTGAGTAGTGGAATAAAAGGCAGAAGGTTGACAGAGAACATTATGAGCCTTACATCAAGGCTGGTTATCAGAGACATCTCAGCAGAGTTTTTCCTTTCCGTTATCTGAAAGACTCATATGCTCCCTTGATGAAACTCATAATTAAGTATTTTAGCTATGAGGGCCGGTTTTCTCGCCTATATGTTTATCACATTAGATTGTTGATGCACTTTAATAGGGTAAGAATGATGAACCTCCCCTACTTTATTTTCCAGAACATTGAGAAGATGACCACCTTAGTGCACAAGAAGACTCCCCAGCAGCAGTATAACAACATATATCATTTTGCACTAATCAAGATTGTGGTCATGCATCAGATTGGTTTATAGAACATCTCATGGGAGGATTTCATTTTACATGAGGTCATTACCGCTCCTCAAGTACCTCCAGAATATTTTCATGAGACATGTGGGCCTTCACATCAGTAGGAGCTTCATGAGACACAAACTGCTAGTGTGCCAGTATTTGTCACCTACCAAAAGGGCGCTAGAAGGTTGTTTGCAGCAGCAAAGCGAGTATTATCTCCACCCCGGGTGGAAGGGGTCTCGCTTCCTCCATCAGTAGAGAAGGTACAGGACAAGGGCAAGCGGCCATTACATGATGAGGGGCCTTCAGGAGGTCAGGAGATAGATTTCATTCTTTTTCAGGATGATGACACCGATTTAGGCTCACAAAGCTCAAAGCTTAAAGAGATCATTCAGGAGCAGCAAGAGGACATCCATGGTTTTTATCTCAACCTAGAAAGAGCCAAATGGATAATTAACTATCTAGAGCAAAGAAACAAGTAGCTAGAGGATTAGCAAACCATTATGGAGCTAGAAAACATACGAGAAAACCGACAAGCTGCCAAGAGGAGAAAAACCAAGTTGACACCACTTGAACAAGAAATTGAAGCTGATCGTGAATCTTGACTCGAAAGGATAAACATACATTTGGAAAAGATGTTGGATAAGGCCAAAAAAGAGAAAAACATGTTGAGGCACATGGCCTACCACTACTTGACGAGAAACAAGGTGTGCAAAATAAGAATCAGGAACTTGAAGGCCAAGTTGAAGAAGGCATCAAAGAGGTGAAAAGATCATGATAGACTTCAGATCTTGGCTGAGGCTTCCTTGGCCCAACACAGCTCTTAAGTGAGGAAACTCACCCCAAATTTCAAAAAATTTGGGACACTTTTTGCATTTTTGGATTTTTTGGGCCAAAACAGAGTTTTCTGCCCAATGCGTCGCACCACTTGGCGCTCGATTTTTATGGAGGCATAATTTTGAGGAAAAATTAACATATTTGGATTTTTCATTAAAAAACATGCATGCTCATAAATGGCCAAGAAAGTTTGATAGGTTTTGTGCTTCCAAAAAGGTCAAAAACACCCCAAAAATGACCTTTCTGCCCCTTTTTTGACACATAGGAAGCAGTCTTGGGAGAACTCCGTTTTGGAGGGGTAAATGGAGGCCAAATTCAAAAATTCCACTTTTGCTAGAAATTAGATAGGTATACCTTTCCAAAAATCCCACTTAGAGAAAATTTGGACATCGAGAAGTCCTCCAAAAGCAGCTGCACAAAGGCGCTACGCATAGGGAAATCAACGCGGTGCATTGGAGGAAATTTGCTCAGTTTGACCAAAAATACTCTGATTTTTGCCTAGTTTCTTGACAGTTTTACTTTTCTCCTTATAATTGTCAAAATTATGATGTAATTTAATGTGCATTGATGGATTTTGATGTAATTATGCTGAATTTTCACTCATAGAGGTAGATTCATCCATGAAAAGGTAGTTTACAACTGAATGAATCAGTGCCCTAGTTTTGAGAGGCAAGCTGTTCCACTGCCTAATTTTTAGTTCTCAGTTTAGAATTTGTTGGAAAAGCTCCTAAAATCATGAGGTCGACCCCTGGAGGCTAGTATGAGTTGTTGTTTTCCTATATCTTATGTTTTTTCCGTCATTAGCATAGTTTGATTTTTGGGAAAGCTTGGAGCTTATTGTATACTCATTTCAGCAATTTCGCTAAGGAATAGACCAGTGGTTTGCAACACTTTATGGGATTCATGTGGCATATTGATTTGGTATTGTGTTTTCTTTTGTAATTTTAAGTCTACATGTGTTTTATGTATTCCAATATCTCTCTTTATTTCATCTTAACTAAAACAAACAAATATATAGGTAGAATACATTGAAAGTGCAGTGCTCTACCTTGGGTTTGTTTAGTTATCTATGTTTTCAGCTGATTGAAAAGGATCCCTGAGTTCTTCATGCCCTTTTCAACTCCTCATCTGTCTAAAACCTCTCTGTTAGGAAAAATACTGAGAGGGGGGGGGGTGAATCAGTATTTACTGCATATTCAAAGCTTTTTACTTTTTCATGCTCTAAAACCCATACGCTACTTTGCTGAATCCAACTAGCGTATACACGCGGATATCCTTCATAAAACTCGCGTATACACAGAGATCTAATTATGCCATTAGTTCTTCACTTATATCATTCCATCATTTATTCATTAGATATTCAATAAGCAGTAAACATGTGCAGTAAGAACAGAATAAACCATCACACAAAGCATCACACATGAACACCAGGATTTTTAGGTGGAAACCCAAGTCGGGAGAAAACCACCGCTGCAGTTGCTCAGCCTTCAATATTTTATTATAGAAGAAACATCTTACAACATATGTGCTGGCGCAGACTTGACCAGCTGGCGCAGACTTGACCGACACGCAGGCACCCACACGCTCGTTTACACCCGACCTCTCTGGAAGGGAGCTACGACCCCTTGACTCGTTCTAAGGCCCTCTGGGAAGGAGGCCACCGACCCCCTACTCTCATTTTACTAGCCACTCACGGAAGGGAGCTACAACACGATCTCGTTTACCGGCCTCACGGAAGAGGCACCTGCCCCGGCAGAAGGCTACAACCTTCAGCACCACCTTGGACCACGTTTCATCAATTTTCACACTGGATCCAACCACTTCAATAGAACACAACTTGCAGGCCACAATTCATCATATTTCCATACTGAACCCTTTCCATAATTTTAAGCACAAGCATACATCATCAACAGATACATACCAATTCATACAACCTAGATCAGATAGTAGTAATACAGCAGAACATATCAGATGTTTCATACCCCATGCTTAAGCAAACCCTAGTTTGCATACGCGCTTTCACTTCACTGATGTCGCGTATATACGCGCTTTTGTCCACACAAACCAGCGTATACCTCTGTATGTATTTCATTGCGCATACGCGCTTTCTCTTCACTGAAGCCGCGTATACTCTGCAGCTTCCTCTTCGGCAAGTAACGTATAGATCTTCAACTATCATAGACGACATACTTCTTCCGGATCAGAAATTTAGTTCAGATTTAACCCTTCACTTCAGACAGATGTTCGCCTCTTCTTGGATCTAATCATTCCATAAACATATATAGCAAATACAAGCACATTTCAGATCTAGATCCCCTTCATCATTGGTGCATCATCCATTCAGATTTATCATCAAACCTTTGCCCTTTCCTTAGGATATACTTCTGTAAAGTATTCATTCAAGCTCAGACATCTTGCACCCACACTCATGATTTGCATAATGAATTTCTTCTCTTTATATAGGTTTATCCTTCTTCAATACCACAGGCCCCTTTTTCAATACCATGAGCCAAATCAATACCATGAGCCTTCAATACCACAGGCCCCTTTTTCAAAACCATGAGCCAAAACAATACCATGAGCCTTCAATACCACGGGCCCCACTTTATGAGCGCTTTTTCCCATACGTGACTTGGAACGTTCTTTTCCGCCTGCATACGCGACTTCCCCTAGATGGATCCGCGTATTCCTTGAAACATACTCTTTTCATCATATATTTAGCACATGCTGAATTTCTTTCTTCATTGCCTTCTGTACAAGACATATTCTATCGAAGCACAACTTCATCGATGAGGTGCCATTATCTTCATCGAAGAGGTTTTCCTTTCAGGATAACCATTCATCATCATATTGCTAACTAACATCATTTACCTAGTCCATCATGTCAAGAATAACTTCATCAGGTGCATTGCCATCAAGGAAAACACATGTCATCAGTCGCATGTCTCATCTTCATCAAGTGGGTTGCCATCAAGGACGACACTCTGCATCATATTGCCAACAATCTCCCCCTTTGGACTTGATGGCAACCACGATGGTGTTTGGTTACTATGAAGGATAAGTACATTGACACCATGTCACTCTCCCCATTTTTGACACCATTCTTTCTCTTCATTCAAACACCATGTCACTCTCCCCCTTTGACATCAAGGGCAAAGGGCGGATCAAAACCAACACACTCTCCCCCTTTGACATCAAGGGCAAAGGGCGGATCAAAACCAACACTCTCTCCCCCTGTTCTCCTTATGTAGAAGAGGCGTTCTGCAGATCTGATGTATATTGAAGTGACCAAGCTCCCCCTCAGTTCATGCTGAATTTTCAAACATATTTTTCAATGAAGTACATGAATCTATGAACTTCCTATCACCAAAGACTCATACTTACATCAAATATCCAACCAAGTGGATTTACATATGAGACTCAAGTACCCAACCAAGTGGTTTAAAAAATTAATGAAGCTACCCAATAAGTGGGTTTACAAAATTGACTCGGCTACCCAACCAAGTGGGTTTACAAATTTGACTGAAGCTACCCAACCAAATGGTTTACAAATTTGACAAGTCCTTACATGACTGAATATTACAATTTTGCAACATGAGTCTCAGCAGACCTTTTCATCAAACTACGGATATAATTTTTTAAGACCAACACGAGAAAGTCCTCCAAGAAGAACATATTCCAGAACCATCATAATGCCAACACGCATTACTCTTGACAAAGCTAATGCCCCCCCTAAATCTGTGCAACCAAGAAATCTTTCCAAATGACTAAGGCTCCCCCTTAGTTTGTGCATCCTGAACACTTTCATCAACAAATCATCAAGGCATCTTCATCAAAACATTAGAAACAAAATTATGAGAATTGGAACACCACCAGAGATACCATGACAACGAAATTTTGTCTTGAAATTGTTGAACCAACCATTCCAGCAACTTCAAACACTTACAGGTTTACATGCGATAACTCGCGTATATACGCGGCCAAACGTTTCTATGAAACCGCGTATCAATCTCTCTTCTAAATTTCAACCGAGATCGTTCTATACGTAGGCAAAATGATGTTCTTTCTGAGATATTTGAATGCTTCCCTGGACTACAGATGGATAGAACAATGTAGTTGTGTCTACAAGCGTCATCCAATGGTGGTAGCATAAGCACATTAGTATCCCAGTCTTTAGATTCTTTGCAGCATCAATACATTCTTTCCATACCAGAACATCATCTTCACATAAGTGTCAAGCAATCATCCATGTGGTCCAACATCACCATGATATTTAAGATTTAACATGAAGTACCATATGTAGGCAAAAGATCTTAACCATAGTAACAAGCTCTTCATGATCTAGACTTCCAATTTCATCCAACAGATAAACTCCAGCAAGCAGTAAACACAGCTCATTCAACGTCTCATCATCATAAACCATGTACCAAGCCATCATCATTTGAGCATGAGTATCACAATAACCAAAGAATAAACAGTCATATTGCCAACAATGCAATCATTAGTATTCAACCTGCTGCTCCCCCTGAATCAATGCTCCATCTCAACTTGTGCAACCTGAATACGTTCATCAGCAAGTCATTAGCAACAATCTCTGCATGGGCTACCCTTATCTCTGAATTATAGGACTTTCATCTCAACAATGAATACTCTTCATCAATAAGCAAACAAGACTCATCCATAAACTTCAACATAGGAAACCAAGTATCATATCATCATAATCATGAGTATAACCAGAATAATGCTAACAGTGCAATCATCAGCAGTCAGACTGATGCTCCCCCTGAACCTCTGCTCTAGATCTTCAGTTATCATATGAATTCTCTTATCCTCAATTCATACGCGACTGTGTCTGCTGGAACTCGCGTGTATACGCGATTTTAGTTTACCGAACCCGCGTATGGAAAGTGTTACATTGAAAATTTCACTTTCCTTCATCTCCCCCTGAACTTATGCCTCCTGTACCTGTCCTTTCCACATCAGATGCGCTGTCAGAAGTAAACATAACCAGGATAATCAAATCAACCATGAGAGTCATCATGCATTGCTCCCCCTGTGATGATACATTACTAAATCTCATAATGTATCCCACATCATTCCTGCAGTCAATCAGAGAAGTAAGCTTCAGAAGCGGATGACTGCAGTAGGGTCTGAATTCCCTACGTTTTTGATCGGTCCTCCTTCTTTTTCCAAATTTGCTTGAGCTTTCCAACTGTGTGCTGAAAATTGTCCACTTTCCCAGATCTGTTCATCCTGCATTCTTTTTCTACATGTCCATACTTGTTACAAGAATAACATCTCATGTGTCCAGAGAAATAAGCATAAGAATCATAATGAGTATTTCTAATCTTACTCCTTTTTCAATCAATTGCTTTATGTCCATACATGTTACATGAGAAACAATATCCCCTGAAGAAACTAGAGTACCTTTCTGAGTAGAACCTGTTTGTTTGTGGCTGAAATGATCTGCTCCTGCAATTTGCTACAACATGCCCATAATTATGACATTTAAAACATTCATCGTTCTTGAATGAATTCCTTTGAGAATTCATGATTGTTGGTTGATCTTTTGTCTCTTTCAACACTTCAGGTTTTGCATTGACATACTCTGAATTTTTGGCACTTCCTTGTGAGCTAGATTCTCCTTTAACAGTTTCATGGAAACCAAGACCAAGTTTGATAGCAGGAGACCTTTGATTACTCAGAATATTGTCCAAAATATTAGTACTATCTTGAAACCTCAAAAGTTTAACCTTTTCTTCTAATTTACTTTTGAGAATGTTTACCTCAACCTCCAAGGCTTGACATTGCTTTGTCATTCTTTCTTCTTTCCTTCTTCCATCTTCTACTTGATCCTTCAGATTTAGAATCTCTTCTTTCAACCAATTTTCGTTTTCTTCACATGTTTGTTGCAGCTCTTCATTCTTCTTCTTTGATGCTTCGAGATTTGCTTTCAGAGAGATGATTTCTGCTTCAAGTCCTTCATTCTTCTTATTTGATATTTCTGGATCCCTTTTGAGAGAAATGATTTCAGCCTCAATTTTTTCATTCTTCTTATTCGAGTCTTCCAAATCTTCTTTGAGAGAGACGATTTCTGCTTCAAGTCTTGCATTCTTCTTGTTTGATTCTTCGAGATCTGCATTTAGATCGTTGACTTCTACTTCTAGTCTTTTAATTCGAGCGGATGCATAAGCATGAAACCTTTGGTACTTGTCTGTCTATCCATTCAGTATTTCCATTTGTTCTTTCATCCCTTTGTACAAAGCTTCGCTTTTAGAAATTGATCTTCGTTGATCTTCAATTTTCTTGATAGCTTCCTCTAGATCCAAAACTTTTCTTATACTATCTTCATCATTACATGCACCAGAAAGTGAGTCACAAGAACAACTATCAATACCTGATTTATCTTCTTCATTTTCTGCTGCACATGTTTTCTGAGATATCTCCTTTTCAGTGGCCTTCTTCTTTTGCTTCTTTCCCATTGCGACGGATCTCCTTCAAGCGATCAAGCTTCTACAGAAGAACCTGCTCTGATACCAATTGTTAGGAAAAATACTGAGAGGGGGGGGTGAATCAGTATTTACTGCATATTCAAAGCTTTTTACTTTTTCATTCCTTAAAACCCATACGCTACTTTGCTAAATCCAAGTAGCGTATACACGCGGATATCCTTCATAAAACTCGCGTATACACAGAGATCTAATTATGCCATTAGTTCTTCACTTATATCATTCCATCATTTATTCATTAGATGTTCTATAAACAGTAAACATGTGCAGTAAGAACAGAATAAACCATCACACAAAGCATCACACATGAACACCGGGATTTTTAGGTGGAAACCCAAGTCGGGAGAAAACCACCACTGCAGTTGCTCAGCCTTCAATATTTTATTATAGAGAAAACATCTTACAACATATGTGCTGGCGCAGACTTGACCAGAACGCAGGCACCCACCTGCGCTCGTTTACCAGCCTCTCCTGGAAGGGAGCTCCAACCCCCTGACTCGTTTACCAGCCTCTCCTGGAAGGGAGCTACGACCCCCTGCTCTCGTTTACCAGCCTCACCTGGAAGGGAGCTACAACCCCCTGATCTCGTTTACCAGCCTCACCTGGAAGGGAGCTACCACCCCCTGACTGAAGGCTACAACCCTCAGCACCTCTATGGACCACGTTTCATCAATTTTCACACTGGATCCAAAGCTTCCTTTAGGACACCACTTGCAGGCCACATTTCATCATATTTTCAGACTGGACCCTTTCCATACTTTTAAGCACAAACATACATCACCAATAGATACTTATCAACACAGATCAGATAGCAGAAACACAGCAGAACAGATCAGATATTTCATACCCCTTGCTTCAGCAAACCCTAGTTTGCATACGCGCTTTCCCTTCACTGATGTCGCGTATATACGCGCTTCCGTCCACACAAACCAGCGTATACCTCAGTGTATATTTCATTGCGCATACGCGCTTTTACTTCAGCGAAACCGCGTATATACGCGCTTCCTCTTCAGTAGCGTATAAGATCTTCAACTATCATGAAGCCGTATACTTCTTCAGATCAGATATTCAGTTCAGATTTAACCCTTTACTTCAGACAGATGTTCGCCTCATCACAGATCTAATCACTCCATAAACAGATCTAACAAATACAGATACATTTCAGATCTAGATATCCCGCTTCATCATTTCTTCATAGGTGCATCATAGATTCAGATCTATCATAAAACCTTTACCCTTTCCATACAGATATACTTCACAAAGAAGTATTCATTCAAGCTCAGACATCTTGCTCCCACCCTTGTAATTTGCATAATGAATTTCTTCTCTTTATATAGGTTTATCTTTCTTCAATACCACGGGCCCCTTTTTCAATACTATGAGCCAAATCAATACCATGAGCCTTCAATACCACGGGCCCCTTTTTCAATACCATGAGCCAAAACAATACCATGAGCCTTCAATACCACGGGCCCCACTTTATGAGCGCTTTTTTCCCATACGCGACTTGGAACGTTGTTTCCCGCGTGCATACGCGACTTCCCTTAGACAGATCCGCGTATTCCTTGAGACATACTCTTTTTATCATACTTTGAGCACATTCTGAAATCCTTTCTTCATTGCCTTCTGTACACACTGTAGATACATCATATTTTCTTCATCAAGAACATATTCTCTCAATCACAACTTCATCAAGTAAGTTGTCATCATCTTCATCAAGAGGATTTCCATTTAAGGACAACACTCAGCGCCATATTGCTAACCAACATCATATCACATCAGATTTACATCATTTACCAAGTCCATCAAGTCAAGCATAACTTCATCAGGTGGTTTGCCATCAAGGACAACACATGTCAACAGTCTCATGTCTTCATCTTCATTCAGTGGGTTGCCATCAAGGACAACACTCTTCATCATATTGCCAACAGTTCATTGTTGGGTCTTGAAATTCTCATTTACTTCCGTTACATTTTCACTTATATTTCTATATTATCACCTTCACTCCACCTCCATTTCATTACATTTACCTTGTCATTATCATTATTGGGTTACATTATGTTTTTCCAAACTTTATTAATTCCTAGTATTTTTAAGTGAATTTGTGGTTAAAAATTAGAAAATAATATGCATATACTTTACCTGACAAGTGGAATGAGATTGTTGCCATGTTTAGGTCAAAAAGAAGCTTCCAAAAGACTCTTATGTGGCCTCCTAAGACCAAATTTGAATTTGAATGGAGAAGATCATGGAATCATAAGGATATGTGTCTCATTTCCTATTTGTATTGTAACTCTAAGAAGACATGTGCCTTATCACTTCCTATTTGGATTGTAACTCCTGAGATATAGGGAGAGATTCATGGACTCTCATTAATGAGATAGCTTCTCATCTTTTTGTATAATAGGGGAAGCTTTCTCCTATCAAGTGTGTGTAAAATTGGAGTTATGCTCAAGCTTTCATTAAAGAATTATATTGTGGCACCTTACTCATGAATGTTCTTTCATTTTGACTTGGTTTTGCTTACATCTGGAGCATCTCTATTTACCATATCTCATACTTTTGGATTGGCCATCTACAATGTGTGAGATTTATTTGCTTTTATAGATTAACAATTTATTTTCTTTCTTAGTATTAGTTTTAGAATGACTGTGTAATATTTCTTTTCCTAGAACAAACCAAGAAAGTAGATTTTTCTATTTTCCAATTGGATTATGTTTGAGGCATTAGAGCTCACAGATGTTTAGTTTATTTACATGTTTTTACACTGTTTTCTTAGATTAGATCTTCAATTATGTGTATAATTGAATGCTCCTAAAGATCATGACAAGAGGGTGACTCTGTCATACTTCAAAATTGCATGCTCAAGTATTTAACCTATGTAGTAATTAAATTTTCCTTTACATGCCTTTATACTAGTTTCCTAGGTTGGATCCTTAATTATGTGTAAAATTGAATGCTCCTAAAAATCAGGCCAAGAAGGTGACTTGTCATACTTCCAAATTGGGTGCTTGAGTGTTTAACCTATGCAATCATTGAGTTTTTTTTTACGTGCTTTTAAACTGATTTCCTAGATTAAGATCCTCAGTTAAATGTATAATTGAATGCTCCTAAATATCAGGCAAAGAAGGTGACTTGTCACACTTCCAAATTGGGTTCTCAAATGTTTAACCTATGCAATAATCGAGTTTTCCTTTACATGCTTTTAAACTAATTTCCTAGATTAAGATCCTCAGTTAAATGTATAATTGAATGCTTGTAAATCATACCAAGAAGGTAACTTTGATATACTTCCAAATTGGATGCTTGAGTGTTTAACCTATACAGTAATTGATTTTTTCCTTACATGTTATTTAAAAGCTTTCCTAGATTCAATTTTCAAAACTAAAGTGTAATCGGTTCCTTGTACATCATGTCAAGAGGGTGACTATGTCATACTTCCATATTGAATTTTGGGGCAATTGATCATACATTAGTTGTTTTTCTTTCCCTTTGAATATGCTTTCATTTAATTTCATAGATTAGTTGAATTTGTTTTCTTTCTTTTCGTTACTTGATTTAATAGGTTAGTTGAATTCCATTTTTTTCATTATTTGATTTTATAGATTAGATAAACTAGTTTTCGTTATTTTGCAGTTGTTTGATCTAAACTGAAATATAATTTCTAGCATATACAGTGCATTCATGCTTCACAAAATTACGAAACCCCCGGGTTGAAAATTAAATGACAGGAAATTAATTTTCCCCAACATTTTGGCGTTGTTGCCAAGGAAATGTGCACAGGAACTAGCTTTCAGTCTAGAGTGTATTTTATTTTTAATTTTTATTAACCAATTATGGACAAAGGATCTAGAATGCAGCCTAAAGGCTGTATTGAGGAATTGTATCAAAAAGTGATTGCGCCACACCATTCATCTATTATTCAAGATATCCTTACAGCAAATCGAAAGATCAAGACAATTTTTCATATCCTTATAAACAATCAGGTACATTTCGTAAATTTGGATATGAATATTTCAAAGATTCTAATCCGTAAATGGCTTCATTGGAAGCGTTCATATAGTTAAAAATAAAAAAAATTGTTTTTTAGATAGATAGGAAAAATAAACATAAAACCAAGCTTGGCTAGAATTTTAGAATTTTTAATTTTGTTTTTGAAAAAATAAAAATAAGTTTTTATAATTTTTAGTATAAATTTGATGTCTTGTGGTGCAGTGAAAACCACCCATTTACTAACCCTTGGCAGGAAATATTTGCAATAAAATAAATGATTGAGAACAAGGAGCACAAGCAAAAATCACGAGCGATAATTTACGGTTTTGATACTTTTCATTTTTTGCAAAATTTAAAAAGGAATCGACTGATAAAATCTTGACTATGTTAACAAAAAAAAAATTCTCGAGTATGCTCTCCTTTTACACTTTGTGTGACCTGGAGGATCAAAAAAAGAAATTTTTTTGTTAGTATATCATAAAATCTAAAAAAAAAATATTTAGCTACAGAATGCAATTCTACAGGTAACTTTTGTTTCCGTCATTTGATTTTATTTTTCAACAAACTTTAAAATAATAATAATAATAATAATAATAATAATAATTTAAAAAAAAAATAAATAAATAAATTAGTTAAACTTGTCAAATTCATTTTCTTTATTAATAAATTGCTTTGTTTAATTAAAATATATATGTATATATTTTCATTTTTTTAAATGTAACATATATAATTTTTTTAACAAAACTAAAACATTTAAAAAAAATACAATAAAAACGAAACATAAAACTAATAATAATAATTAAAAAAAAAACACACACACACACATTTAGAAAAAACCACATTGCATTACCAAACAAACAGAAGTCTAAATGATGACCCTGGTTTTTTACAACTCGAAATTTCAAGCTGTGTAGCTTTTTTCCATTATTGAAGATTCGTCCTGCAAATAATTCTTTTTTGTGGTTTTTAGGCATTGCATAGTACCAACCTCCCAAATCCATTGCAAACCATAAAAATCCCATCCATTAAAAAATTCAACAATTTGCAGGAAATTAAAAAAAAAAGATAATAATGAGGAAAGTAGTGCTGGTCCTACACACAATGATTCAAAGGATTATGAAGTTGCAAAATCAAACAAGAAACCTCTGAAGAGCACTGGTAGAGTTTCTCCAAGACAATCAAATAAGGCAACAAAAAGCTGATTAGAAAAACAAAATCCAATAGAGGAAAAACAAAACATAATTAATGAACCAATGGATTCAAATGCAACACAAATGTTAGATGATCCAGAGATATCCAAAGATTATGATCATGTGGAAACTTCAACAGCTGCTGCATGCCTGCTTTCCGTACCAGAGTACACAAGCACCAAATGACCAGAAATTCATTTCTGATATACTAGATTTTATGATGGATGAAAATATGAGATTAAGTGAAGAATTTGTTCAGAAGGCACGATCAAATGATAGAATGAAAGTTCTGGCTACCAAATAAACGGAATGTGTGCCTTGTATCAAACTATTTTGGGTGCCTTCTCCACGATTTTCTGGGAAGGGAAATCTTCAATGATGGAAAAATGGCATGAGATATTTTCTAAGATCACAAAAAGTCAAGGAGAATTCTTTTGAATCCAAGCCAAAAATTATTTTTGCAACTCGAGCCCGAAATCAAGTTAAATCCAATCTAAAGTAATTGATCAATAATTATATGTGACATGGAATTTTTTTTGTTAATGTTGAAGTCATGGATTCTTCTTATAGAGCCATGTATTGTAATTCATCCATAGGAGAAATCACACACATTCAGTTGCAAAGAAAATGCGTAACTTTTTTTACACATGATTTTAAAATGCATTTTATGAGCAAACAAAGGTGAATTAGGAAAAAATAAGACATTGGTTTTTTTGGGAATAGGGGAAATTAGCTAACTTGCGAGCGATTTTCTCGATTCACAACCAGGGAAAATTTTAAGGATGGACGTTTATCTTAAAGTTTAAAAACTTGGAGAAATATTAGTAGTCCCCAATATGTGAATTGTAAAAATTTTGATGTTATTTTTGTAAAATTATTTAGTTTTTTAATCATTTTATATTAGTATATATAAATTTTGGTGATTTTCAGGGTAAAATATTTTTATACTATAAAGTTTGGGCGAATTTATTTTTAAAAAAATGTGAATTGGCGAATCATTTTTTTGGAAAAAGCATGGAAAATTCGTCCACCTACGAATATTAGTCCCTAAAATTTTCCATGTTCACAACCATTTAGGATAATTTTTTGGTTCTTTGAAGCATAATTTGCAAATTGCATGATGAAAACATTTTTTTTTAATGCACAGAAAATCATTTCAGAGAGTTGTGGTAAACTTCACATGCTCAGTTCCGCATGGCGTTTTTCCAACATAATAGATCATCCATCGATTTCATAATTATATTTTTCTATTTAATTGGGTATTTTTCAATCTTGAAATCTCCAGAAAACATTGAATATCTCTGCCAACTCGCCACTTTGCACCACTTGAAATACAATTGCCATTTTACATCTTTAACTTTCCAAATGATTTATCGCAAACATATATTGACATTTCCAAAGCTCAGAGCCCTTTGGTTAATCAAGAGAAGAACTACACAAATCGTTTTCTCACTGTTGTAACAAAAATTCTTCTTTTGGGAAATTTCTTGCAGGTCATTCCATTTTATATCTGTAAATAAGTACTTTGGAAGGCATATTTTTGATACAGTTAGAGATGGTTGCAACCCGATGGAAGAAATATATAGGGATGCTAAATTTGCCGAGAAAAAAAAACATGTTCCCAATCATCCTTCGAGTTATTGGAAAATGAATTTTTGTTTAATAATGCAATACAACATATCGATATCAGCTTCCGAATGTATTTGTTTGACTTTAAAAAAAAAAAACTATGATGTGAGGGATGATTTGAACATGTTTTTCTGATTGAAATGTTTCAAGAAGTGCTAAATTTTTAGAGGCGATAACTTGATGAACAAATATTAGATTGACATGTGGAGGCTCAAGCAGATTCAAGTGTTTAATTTATATTCTGCTTTGCAACCTAGTAGTGTGAATAAATTTATGATGTCTCAAGTTGCCCAATGCATTTATTTTGTTACCAAATTTTCATTTCTTTGTGAAGGGAAACATATTCTATGTAAGACTCAAGTATTAGTATTTACTAGCAATGGATTTTTGTTCAAAAATAAATAAATAAATAATTGCAACACAGATGACGATTCAATTTGATTGATTTAATAATGACTTACAGAACAATTGGAAGATTATTTAGTTGATTTCTGAATATTTGGCATTAAAAATTATAATATTGTTGTTGTGTATTTTTCTATGAAGCTTTAACTTGCAGGACACAGCGAATCTTTGTGATGCCAATTACTTAGCACAGTTCATGAAGTCATCTGACAACAGGGAGTTGATTTATTTTTCATGGTTATTTCTTAAAATGGATCATTATAAATACCATGAATTGGACTAAATATAACACTTTTTATTTTCCTTAATCTGTTTCATTTGACATTTAAATTTTTGCATAGGAATCATAAAGGAATTAGCCATTTCTTTTTTAACACGCTTATGTTCTTTATGTCAAGTTTTGTTTTTTGCAGGTTTGGGATGATCGAATGATCATTGAAGAGGACTGATTTCATGAGAAATATAAGAACAAGTCCATATCCATCAAGACCATTACCTTTTCTCCCTTTTGAATTATAAATCCAACCAATCAATTCAAAGCAAACCAGATTTATTTTCCCAGCAAGAGTCATTTGTTCATTTTCCTTCATTCTCATACACTTTCCATTACTCTTTGTCTACTCCTAACCCAAAAATAAAAGCAAGAAACTCACTTACATGCTTATTTCCCATTGTCATTATTATTTTCCATTGTCATCTTCCATTTTCATTTTCTTTTTCGTTTCCTTTTCATTTCGCAAATAAACCTTGCTTCAATACAAATTATTGAGGTCGTAGTCCTTTAAGTCTAAAATCCTTGCAAAAATACCTTGAGGCTTGCATGCCTTAATGGCAAGTCTTCTTGCTAACAAACAATGTGAATACATTAATGTCCCTTGTTCATCAGGTCTTCTAGGTACTTAACAACAATAAAATTATTCGTACATAGAAAGATGTGTTTGGGCATCTTGATTCTCATTGTCATCAATGGTGAGAGTTCTCTTGTTGACTATTGGCATCCGTTAATGGCCACTAAGTAAACAATTTCCTATTGTGTTCGACATCAGAACATCTATTCACATACCAGGAATTGTGCCAATGAGTTTTGAAGACATGGAGACTATCATTTTCAGCATTTTGGAGCAAATGAAGAAGATATGTAGGTACAACAGATTAGCACCACTATGCAGTTGCAGAATCAAATGGTAGCTGCAGAATCAGATGGAAACTACAAAATCAGATGGCAGCAGCATAATCAGTACCATTCTATAGCTACAAAATCAGATAACAGCTGCAGAATCATATGACAACAACTGAATCAACACTATTCTGCAGCAGATTCAATAATTTTAGTAATAATAATAAAAATTCATCTTGACTCCTTCATCCATAACGTGTACAACCACTTGAAGAAGATTATTATCATAATTTTGCAACCACCACACATGCAGCTCATCCATTTCCAAAGAGTAAGTTAACGTATGCCATTTTCTAACTTTTTACCATATAATTCCTTGAAAATCTAGAATGATATTTTTTGGAAAAAAACACTTATTTTCCTCATTTCTTTGACAATACCAACAATTGAAGGGGGGGGGGGCAATTGGGGTACATTCACATTCATATTTTGCCACATTCACATCACATTCAAAATCCCACATACTTTCGAAAGATATTAACTATTACATTATTATTTTGAGCATACAATGGCTTTTCAAAAGCACTTAAAAGATAATTGGATACAAACACAATCATGGTTGTCACACAAGAACCAACCATGATGCAATCCAATAAAGATATAATTTGCAAGGATAATCAAATTATCATTATGCAAAGTTCAAAGATCAAAATTGAATGCAACAAAAAAATATGGTTGTAACACAAGAACCAACCATGTTGCAATTCAACTAAAAGGCTTTGCAGAAGTATGAAGTTATCAAATTATATCATGAAAATTTAGGCCAAAGCTCAAGGATAAAAAAAAATTAATGTAATAGATTGCATAAGGACATGCAATAGCTTCAATTGGGGGGTATGTTGGGCCTTGAAATTTTCATTTACTTCCATTACATTTTCACTTATATTTCCATATTATCACCTTCAATCCACCTCCATTTCATTAAATTTACCTTAGCATTATCATTATTGGGCTACATTTATGTTTTTCCAAAATTTATTAATTCCTAGTATTTTTAAGTGAATTTGTGGTTAAAAATTAGAAAATAATATGCATATACTAATACCAAACAAGTGGAATGATATTGTTGCCATGTGTAGGTCAAAAAGAAGCTTCCAAAAGACCCTTATGTGGCCTCCTACAGCCAAATTTGAATTTGAATGGAGGATCAAGGGATCATAAGGATATGTGTCCCATTTCCTATTTGTATTGTAACTTTAAGAAGACATGTGCATTATCACTTCCTATTTGGATTGTAACTCTAGAGATATAGGGAGATATTCATGGAATCTCATTAATGAGATAGCTTCTCATCTTTCTGTATAAATAGGTGAAGCTTTCTCCTATCAAGTATGTGTAAAATTGGAGTTATGATCAAGCTTTGAATAAATAATTAGATTGTGGCACCTTACTCATGAATGTTCTTTCATTTTGACTTGGTTTTGCGTACATATGGAGCATCTCGATTTACCATCTCTCATAATTTTGGATCAACCATCTACAATCTGTGAGATTTATTTTCTTTTATAGATTAATTTTTTTTTCTTTCTTAGTATTAGTTTTAGAATGACTATGTAATATTTTCTTTCCTAGAACATCTCAAGAAAGTAGCTTTTTCTATTTTCCAATTGGACTATGTTTGAGGCATTAGAGCTCACAGTTTTTTAGTTTCTTTACATGTTTTTACATTTTTTTCTTAGATTAGATCCTCACTTATGTGTATAATTGAATGCTCTTAAAGATCATTTCAAGAGGGTGAGTCTGTCATAATTCAAAATTGCATGTTCGAGTATTTAACCTATGCAATAATTGAGTGTTTCTTTACATGGCTTTATACTTCTTTCCTAGATTGGATCCTCAGTTATGTGCATAATTGAATGCCGCTAAAGATCAGGCCAAGAAGGTGACTTGTCATACTTCTAAATTGGGTGCTCGAGTGTTTAACCTATGAAATAATTGATTTTTCCTTTACATGCTTTTAAAAGGATTTCCTATATTAAGATCCTTAGTTAAATGTATAATTGAATGCTCCTAAAGATCAGGCCAAGAAAGTGACTTTTCATACTTCCAAATTGGGTGCTCGAGTGTATAACCTATGTAATAATTGAGTTTTCCTTTACATGCTTTTAAATTGCTTTCCTAGATTAAGATCCTAAGTTAAATGTATAATTGAATGCTTTTAAATCATACCAAGAAGGTAAATCTATTATACTTCCAAATTGGATGCTTGAGTGTTTAACATATACAGTAATTGAGTTTTTCCTTACATGTTATTTTAAAGATTTCCTAGATTTAAATCTCAAAAATAAAGTGTAATCAGCTGCTTGTACATCATGTCAAGAGGGTGACTATGTCATATTTCCATATTGAATGCCTAGGTAATTGATCATACATTAGTTGTTGTTTATTTTTCCTTTAAATCTGCTTTCATTTAATTTCATAGATTAGTTTAATTTGTTTTCTTTCTTTTCGTTACTTTTTTTTTTGGTAAGTAAGCAGTTATATTAGATCGAAATAGTGTACAAAAAGTTACAAAAATGGCTGCCGGTACCCAAAGGTAGAAAAGCTGGACAGCCCAAAACGTTTGTAAGGACAGACATAGACACAGTGAACCGGACATATGCAAACAAATAAACCAGAGACTGACCGCCTTGCCCAACATTACATCCATAACATAGGACCAAAAGGTCAAAATTGGCTGTCCATGTAGGGATGCCCACAGTAAGGAACAATAAGCCGAACAAAAGATAACAAGTAAACAAAGACAGGTAGCTACAAGCCGAAAGAAGCCAACCAGAAAGCGAAAATAGGACCATTAAATTTTAGTCCGACCCTCAGACCCACTCGGTCCAGCCATCCTTGGACCTTCAGAAACAGGGCACTCCGCGACTGGACCATCAGCATTCGGACCCCCAGAACTCAGACACACACCAGCATCGCTCAGAGGCACAGTGCGCGGACGGTGTCGACAGATGATAGTTGTTCTGGAACTGTCCGTCGGGAGCTCAATGGACATATTTAAAACATGACAAAGGTACAGCTCGAAGATCCTGATGAAGCCCTCAAGACGTCTGGTTAATATCTTCATCTCCTCAGTTAACGAGTTGAGAGAAACTTCCAGCTTATCCAAGCGGGTCATATTCTTCGCCGAGGCCATCGAGTTGGCCTAGAAGGCCTCTTTGACTGTCGCGCCCTGGCTACTGAGGGCTTTAACTAAAAGAGTTTTCATGAACCAAGCCATTTCCTACGTGCGTAGAAATTGCGTGGCCCTCGTGCTTGGGGTGCCAGGGTCAGGGACCCAATCCATCTTCTCCTCGATGTCTTTGCATTTTAAACTGGATCTAGCCTTACTGGTTTCCTACTCGAGATCATGGATAATCATCTTTCCCTTGCCAGGGACCGAGTTTTGAAAAGTATCCTTAACCGTCTTCAGATTTTTTGCCACCTTAGAGCTTCGAAGAATGCGCTCAGCCATGGCGGAAAACACATACCGAGAGGAATAGAAAGTGCAATTCGTTGCAGCACCAGAACACTAGAGTCTTTCTATAGCCTTGAAATGCAAATCTCTGTGAGGAAAACAGTTAGAAAACACCATAATATAAGGCGGAGAGGCTTAGATTGTGTAATAATGACCAGGGGATGCTACCCCATCCTGTCGGTCGCCATCCCTAATCCTCCATAGCTGAACATCAATCGGCCAATAATGAAATCTGATGCAGCACCGGACAACCAACACAAAACTAAAGAGACTAGTCCACGTGTCCTTACCACCTTTCCCCTTATTCTGATTACCGGGATTGCCTTGATCATAAAATCTTTTTCGATATTCGGCTTGGTACAAAAACCTGACTCGCCACATCCGAATAATAAAGATCATTGAAATGTCGGTTGTAGAACCCATCAGAATTATTGAATGTCAGTACTTTAAAGATTATTCTCCATCGCAGGCGCACCGAAAAGGTCACTTCTCGAAATGCGCAAACATTCATCCCTAAGGTTAGGATAGGTTACATCATTCCAACAGGTTTCAATGGCGTCATTCAGATGGTCGATGACATGGTTAGCCAAGGCGTCTACTAAAGTGTTGGCCTTCCTCCAAATTGCCTGAAAGACTACACCTTTGAGAGCATTGAGATGTTGGGCAATGAGACCAATAACCATCGCAAGACGCCAATGTTTGGAGACCCTTTCCAGCTTCGTGCCATTCTGAATCTTCTTAGCTGCTGAGATAGCCAATAGGGAGTCCCCTTCCACCACCACAGTTCTATTTCCCAAGTGAATAAGGATAAGCAGACCTTGTTCCAATGCGGAAAATTTAGCTTTGTTATTCATTGCTTCTCCCAGGAACATACAGAAGATGTGCACAATGTCACCTTTGTCATTACGGGTAACTCCCCCATAACCTGCTGGACCCGGGTTGCCCCTGGAGGCACCATTGAAATTCAGCATGAGAATACCTGGCCGGGGACACATCTAGGGCTGCTGAGATTGAGGAGGAAGAGGTCGTAGAGAAGGGGAATTGAGGCTCATGGCCAAACCCAAACCAAAACTAAGTAATATGTGCTTGTCTTCTTCCGAAATTTTCTCAGTTTGAGTCGAATTTTATAGTGGATTAGCATTGTCTCTTTCATATTCTTCATGATGGATAATCTAGTTTCCACTTCATTCCTGGTTTCTTTTTGGAAAATTATTCTGTTGCGTTCTTTCCAAGTTGACCAAAAAATAAACCCTGGACATAATTTCCAGAGGTTGTTGACAGTGTCGCATCTAGAGAAATTAGTCCTCCAATTGATTATAATATTCTGAATGGAAGCCCTGTTGCAATCAGTTTGTCTAAAAATTTCATGCATCCCCATCCAAAGATAATTTGTCCAGCAATAGGAATTGAGGAGATGGTTCATATTCTCCTCCACATTAAAGCAGAGAGGACATCGAGAGGGACCCTGGAAGCCCTTTTTGCATAGGTTTTCCCAAGTAAGGGTCTTCCTATGCAGCAGAGTCCATAAGAAAGTTTTAACTTTAGGCCAGAGAATAGCGTCCCAAACGTTTTGACACCCTTGCATATTTTCTTCAAGATGCCTCTGATCTATGTAGAGCTTAGCTTCATTTCGGTTATATTTACCTCCTTCCAAATTTCCCCATCACAACTGGTCCTCCTCCAAGGAGAGTTGGATTTTTTGAGACTCCATCGCTGAAAGCAGGGAGAAAGAAAGGTTGGCCATCTCATCCGTATCAGAGGGAATGTTGAGGTTCCAAAGTCTCTAATGAGGGTTCTCCTCATTCACCACCTAGTAATGACAAACCTTGAATAAACCCTGTTCCTGGTACTTTCTTTGCAGGGAGAGGAATTCATGGCATTCCAACTTGGGCAATTGTTGCCAAGCGTCCTCCCAGAAATGGGCGGTGTTGCCATTCCTAATTTCCCAGAAACAATGATCAGAGATAATATGTCTATTAGCACTTACCAGGTTCCAGATGGGGGATCCGGCTTGGATATTCGTTAATCTGATGAGTTCCTGTTGATTCCCCTCCTCAGCATTTTTTGCTTTCCATAGCTTAGCTCCACTGGCTTCATTCACCGTTTTCGGGTCAAACAGACCGAGGCCTCCCAGGATTTTGGGCTTACATAGCTTCTCCCAAGCTACAAGAGCCCATTTCTGTTTAACTACTCTGCCGGACCAAAGGAAGGTTCTATGAATATTTTTGATATTTTGAAGAACTCCTTTGGGTGTTGGTAGAATGGAGAGCATGAATTGCAGAATGGCTTGCAGAATAGCCTTGGTCATCGTTAGACGACCAGCAAAGTTCAGGACTCTGCTGGTCCAACTGTTACATCGAGCCTCGAGCTTAGAAAGCAACGTTTCCCAATGAATCTTTTGCCAAGGTTTATCAATTAGAGGGATACCCAGGTATTTGGAGGAAAGCATTTCCTACTAAACCCCAATATAGTAGTGAGATGTCTTTGAATAGCCAGAGGGGTATTGAAAAAGAAAATGGAATACTTATCAAGGTTAAGGTCCATACCCGAGGCTAAACAGAACAGATCTAGAATGGCTTTAAACCCTCGAGCTTCCTTGACCGTGGGGGTACCATGAAGCATGGTATCATCAACAAACTGTTGATGGGTAGTGGGAGTGTAATTATATATGGGTTGAAGACCTTAATAGAATTTCTGGCTTGAGCCATTTTGATAATCCTACTTAGGCTTTCCATGACAATGATAAACAGAAAGGGAAAATTGGGATCATCTTGGCGGATACCGCGGGAGGGGTTGAAGGGGAAGGAGGGTGCCCCACTGAATAGGATGGAGAAGTTAGGAGTTTTGAATAAGGCTAAAGTCCATTGGATCCAACATTGATCAAAACCAAAAGCTGTCAGAATGTCCTCAATAAAATCCCAACTTACCTTATCATAGGCCTTGGAAAGATCCAGCTGAATGATCATGTCGGCTTTTTTCTGAGCTTGGAGCGTATGAATCATTTCCTGAGCCAGTAACACATTGTCCAGGATTTTCCTTCCCTCGACATAACTAGACTATTCCTTAGAGATAATGCAAGGAAGAATGGGTTTCAATCTATTAGCCATTACTTTTGAGATTATCTTGTATATCACGTTGCAAAGAGCTATAGGTCGGAATTTAGAAGAGGTGTTGGCCGGTTCTTCCTTCGGAATCAGGGCAATAAAATTAGCATTAAGGGACCTTAGGATGGCCTTAGATTGACGTGAATCCTCCACCACTTCCCATACTTCATGCTGAACAATGTCCCAACAAGCCTTGAAAAAATCTATGGTGAAGCCGTCAGGGCCAGGAGCCTTGCCATTAGGCATATCTTTCACGGCCTCTTCCACTTCATTGAAGGTAACCGAGTGGTTTAGGGATATATTATGATCCTCAGTGATGAGCTAGGGGATAGAGTGCAAGACCTCCCTTCTAGCCATCGATCTATCGATCACAGGTTAAGTGGCTATATGGCTAAAATGCTTGACCAGGAGAGAAGATATGTCCCGATGAGAAACGAGAGAGTTGCCATGCTCATCCCTTAAGCTGGTGATTTTGTTCGCACATCTGTAGTCCACTGCAGAGTGATGAAAAAATTTTGTGTTCTTTTCCCCTTCCTTTAGCCACTGTTTGCACGATTTTTGCTTCCATAATATTTCCTCTTGTTGGCATCGTTGATTCCATTTTTGCATGAGGGTTTGTTCCTGGTTGATGGTCTCTTGGTGTATGATTCCATTAAGCCAATCAGTGTGGATCAGGGTTAATTGATCCTAAAGGTATTTCTTATCTTTGAAGATGTTGCCAAAAAATTCTTGGTTTCAGGTTTTAAGATGGGCTTTGATGTACCTGAGCTTAGCCTGAAGTTTGTACATTTTAGTGCCCCGAGTGTCACTCGGCTCCTGCCACCACAATTTGATATTCTTCAAGAAGTTAGGATGAATTAGCCAGAATCTTTCGAATCTGAAAGGTATGTTCTTGGGGATCCCAAGGACAGCAACATTAAGAGTAACAGGCCAGTGATCAAAGCCCCCACAGGGGATGATGTCTGATTCAACATTCACCCCCTCCAATAGGATGGAGTCAGCGATGATGAATCGATCAAGTATGGAGGCTATTTTTCTGTCACCCCCCCACTTGTTGTTCCAGGTGAACAACCCAGACTTGGGGAGGATATCCACTAAGCGGGATTCATGAATGAAAAAATTGAAGGCTTCAGCATCCCTGTGAAAAGTTCTAATGCCTCCCTTCCTTTTAGCCAGAGTTGTAATCATGTTGAAATCGCTGCCATATATTGCTTTGGAAGAAGGATGCCTTTGATGCAACTTTGATAATTTGTTTAACAGCTTCAGTGTGTCTTCCAATTTTTGGGGACTATAGACATTAGTGCAAAGAAATGTGTTGGCTTCCCCGATTATCCATACCTCCAAGGAAATGTACGATCTGCTGGCTTCAGCACTGATAAGATTTATGGATTGAGGATTCTAGAAGGAGGTTAGACCTCCCATTGCCCCAAGACCTTCAACTTCCATGTATCGCATTCTTTTGTCAATGTTTTTGCATACGCCCTCAATATTTGTACTGGAACATTTGGTTTCCTGTAAGAATATCATATATGGGTTTTCCTTTTTAATCTTCTTTTTCAATATTCTTTGTTTCCATTTGCTATTGATCCCTCTTGTATTCCATGAGAGAATCTTCATAATTAACAGAATTAGGAGGTGAACATGAAAGCCTCAAGGGTTTTCATCTTACCTGAGTTGAGGAGAAGTTGATCAAGCTCAAAGAGGGCTTCCTTGTTCATTCTGCGTCCTCTTTTTTCCCTATGTTTTGCATTTTTGTTGGAGAGTTGCAAACTTTGAGCATTGACTCCCAGGCTTTTGTTAGCTCCATGACTTCTTTTTAATCCATGTAGTTCCACATCCTGTCTTGAGAGGAATAGGTAGTTTATCTTATCTATTTCTTCTTTAGGGACATGTTCCATTCCTTTCTACTTCCATTGTTCCACCATGGTGTTCAAATCCATATCCTCCTTCTCAAGTATATCACTCAGCTCCATATCCTCTATTCCCATCTCGCTGGATACCATTTCTACGTCTCCTTCTAGGTCCGTGGTCATAATGGTACCTTGTTCACTAGCTTTGTGACATTCTGTTTTCGGAGCTATGATAGTCTGTGTCGGCTTGGTCAAAATGTGTTGTTGTTGGTTAGATGTTGGTAGGGACTTCGAAGCAGCGACCTCCTCTGTCAGGATCTCAAAGGCATTGCCTGTGGCCCTGAAAGAAGGGCCTCCTTTCAGTAGGGCTTTCCTATTGGTTCTATGTTTGCCAATGGGACGAGTGAAGCCATCTTGATTCCTCAATGGAGCTTATTTGGGTTTCTCAGCTATTTTTTTTAAAGGAAATTCCCTAAACATATGGCCATGTTCATGACACTTCTAACAGTGGAAGGGAATTTGTTCATAATCAATAGCTTGAAAAAATTGCTCATCCCTGAATTCTAACCATAACCCCTCATGTAACACACCAGATACATCCATTTCAACACATATGCGGGCACAAGAGGTATACCTTTTTTGTAGAGTGGCCTCGAAGGCTTAGATGAAGGTTCCCAATGTGTTTCCAATCTGTTCCAAGGCCGCAAGCCGCCAGTAATCAATAGGAAGAGAAAACAGTCGAATCCACACTAGGACATGTGTGAAGGTTTCAAGCTCCGGAGCAAAGTTCGGCTTCCAGGGTCTCATATAGAGACCAGCCGAGGCATAAAAGTAAGGGTCGTCGTCAAAGATGCAGTCTCTGTCTTCCAGGTTTGCAAACATAACTGTGAAAAACCTTTTGCCCCCAAATGTAGCTTAACATCTCCTTTTGGCTTCCACTGCTGACGGATCTAGAGGCATAACGCTTTCTTCGTTGGCCAGAATCCCATAAATTTGCAGATGACAACGTGGATGCACATGTGGTCATGATAGTCCTGTAGCTCTAGGTCAGAGATGATGACTTTGAGACTGTCTTTGGCTTTGGGCTTGCAGTGCCCTTGATCTTCCAGTTTTCGGTCGTTAGCAGCAGAACCCCCCAACGTGGCCTCCTGGTGGCCTTGTTCCTCGCTACCCTCAAAACCCTTGTTTTTTCTCCTGTTTCTAGGGTTTTTTGCTCGGGAGTGGTGTCCCTTTTGTCTTTTCCTTCTGAGATCTTGATTCTGTTTGTCCGTTTATGCTATTGGGTTTCTTTGGTGTTCCCTGTTGCCTTCTTCTTGCCTTTTGACTCTTCTTTCTCTAGACTGGCAGACCCATAGATCTGCACACCTTCCAGAGGCCCTTTCCCTTTTTCCATTGTAATCCGTTTGAAATATGGGGCCCCCTAGAACCCCGCATGGTGAATTTTCTAGGCTAGGGCCAACCCTCGCTCATAAATATCTGCAAACAGGGCTCTTCCCTCCTCCAGATTGCAGGAGAAAACCTAGCCTGTTGCAGAACCTAATCTCCCGCCGTTTTTACATAAATCTCTCTGTTAGATCCTCAAGGCTCTCATATTATTTTTGAGTCATTACAAAACTTTATTTTCGTTACTTGATTTCATATGTTAGTTGAATTTCATTTTTTCATTATTTGATTTCATAGATTAGATAAATTGGTTTTCGTTATTTTGTATTTTGATTGATCTAAACTGAAAGATAATTTCTAGCATATACAGTGCATGGATGCTTCACAAGTTTACGAAACCCCTGGGTTGACAATTAAATGGCAGGAAATTATTTTGCCCCAACATTCATCTAATATGAAAACACAAAGTTGCATATGTTAATTACAATACTAAACAATATCAAGTGTAACTATCAATAATTTTAGCAACATAAATTATATTATATGAAATTTTAAAGTATTACAATATGAGTTTCCAACTTAATATTGGTTGGACTACAATTTACACTTGAAAGGATGTTTCATCACTTCAAAACATTATCATTGTGTTGCCCAGGTATTGCAAGTGAATTCACCAACTCTGAATACTTGACCATCAATCTCTATGTGTGTGTTTTATGTAGGGTATTTTCTCTAAGGGTATCACTATTCAGGTTCTATTATCTCTCTATTTTTGCATTTTTCGCTCCAGTGTTATTTCTCTCCTCTTTCTTCAATTCCTACTAATTATTACCATCAATATTGAGTTCCTTTTCTGAAAAAAAAGAAGAAGAAGAAGAAGAAGAAGAAGAAAGAAGGAAGATGCAATGTAGAGTGTAAGACATGAAAGATAATGAATAGTAAAATATAAACTAATGAAGACTATAAAGATTTATACGACGTATACCTCAACATCAACAATGTCAGCCATTTTCACCATACAAGTAATAAAATCAAGCAAGTTTTCTTCAGTTGGGCGATAGTGGCCACTATGTGACCAGATGACCTGTATAAACAAAGAAAATAAAATTTCACCCTAGAAAATAACATCTTAGTAACTTAGTATTCAACCTCAATGGAAAGCTTAGGCATAATCATGCCAACTAAGTTACATGCTAAAAATATCAAGTTATTGATAACTTGTGAAAACAAATAATCTAAGGTGTGATGTTTAATCCTTGTCACTTTATTTGCAACAATATTTCGTTTTATAATGCATGAAATTGGTCAAGTATGTAAACAACATGTTCTCAAATAAAAACATGAAATTAAACTTTTTTTATAGTCATGAAAATATTTTAACACAAAATAGCTATAAGGATTCCAATCAATATCATGTAATACTAATTTCATCTTGGTTTTTTTAAATGGACATGATACCAAGTATTTTAAATTTCCTAGTTAAAAGACAAAACAAAACCAAAAGAAGCGTTTGAGAGATTCATATTTTTGGGTAACACTTAAAATTAAAAGTGGTGATAAAATAAAAGTCTCAACTCCCAATTGATGTGAAAAAATTTTACTTTGATCCAATAAAACATGGAAATTCATTTCAATCACATAATGTTGGAGGCTTTAAATTTCTCCAATTTTTATTTTTTTCTTTAAACACTTTATATATCAAGTTTTCAAGTCCATGTCAAAGCTTTAAAAATAAGGCAAAGAAGGCTAACCTTGAGACAAATTTAACCCATGGATAACTTTTCATGATCTCCTACACATGACATCCCTTGAATCCACTACCTAACCCTTATCTCCATCTTTATCTCCTTTTTCATTTTGTGGCCTTCCATTTCTATTACCCCATCTCCCCCATCTCTCTCATCATCTCTAATTATGTGCTCAAGGTGCTGGCATTAATTCCACCACCCTGCCACCATCACATGATCATAGTTTTCATTCCCCACAAAGTTCAAATGCTGATGGTGAATTCTCACTCTCTACCTCCTTGTTTCTCCTCCCTTTTTTCTTAGCATTCAATATAGTTCATTGGAGCTCAAGCCACAATCCACTTCAAACCAAGTACACATGTTCCCCAACCTGAAACTCCTTAACAACTTGTTTTGATTTGCATAGCTCTTCTTCCTATCCTGTGATTCTTTCAGATTCCTCTTGATTACCTACATTTATTGTTCCTTTTCTGCTAACATCTGGTCCAATCAATACCCTGTTCACCAGATCATTCCAACTGATGGTAGTATTACATCTCCTCCCATACATTGCCTCAAACAGACTTATCTTCAAAGATTCTTGATAAACATTGCTATGATAAAAATTGACCAGCATAAGGTACTCCTCCCATATCTTCTACTAATGCATCACATACATCCTCAACATTCCCTCCAATATCATGTTGACCCTCTTTTTTTTTCCATTTGTATATGAATGATAAGTTGTGTTTAAGGCCAACTTCGTGTCCAAACCTGTAAACAACTCCTTCCAAAACTTGGAAGTGAACTTTTCATCCCTCTCTGACACAATATTCTTTTAAGCACTGTGAAATCTAACCACATCTCTAATGAACAGTTGTGCTACATCGCAAGCTGAGAATGTAGACTTCACTGGAATGAAGTGTGCTACCTTTGTCAACATGTCCACAATAACCATGATGGAATCATGTTGTCTCACTTTCCTCGAAAAACCTATGATAAATTCTATGGAAATGACCACCCATTTCCATTCTAGAATCGCAATCAGTTGTAGCAGTCCACATGGATGCTTACACTCTGCCCTCACCTGTTGACAATCCAAAAACCTAGCCACATTAAACTCTATTACATCCTTATTCATATTCAAACAATAATAAAATTTCTTCATTGCAGTGAATATATTTTGATAGCCTGGGTGAACTGAATATGGTTTCACATGAATCTCCCTCAATATCACCTTCTTGAGCTCATTGTTGTCTGACACATATATCCTATCTATAAACCTAACCAATCCATCTATCGTGAGACTATAGTACACATCATGTACATATGCACTTATACCTGTACCTGTACCTATACTTGTACCACTACCTATACCTATACATGTACTCTGTTGCAACATGTGCACAATATCCATATACCTATCATCCTGCTAACTTGCCTATAAGATCCTATCTTGTAAATATGTCCCATAGGAGTTCATAGATGCTATGTGATTTACATGTATCCGCATGCTAAGAGCATCTGCGACCCTATTCTAATTTCCTTTGATGAACATGATCTCGAAGTTAAACTCACTTATCATGGTCAACCATCTAGCTTGAATGACATTCAAATTCAACTAGTCAAATAGATACTGCAATCCACTGTGATCACTTATCAATACAAACCTCTTGGCAAGAAGATAATGCCTCCAAGTCTTCATTGCATGTACGATTCCTGCTAGCTCAAGATCATGCGTCAAATAGTTTTGATCGTGCTCATTCATTTTATGTGACTCGTATCATATCAACCATCCACCCTGCATAAGGAATCCACCAAGTCCTCTCTTGCAAGCATTTATACATACTACAAACTCTTTGTCCGGATATGCAATATTTAACACTGGATCATGTGTCAACAACTATTGAAGCTTCTCAAAACTAGCCTCGCACTCCTCTTTCCATTCAAACTTATTACCTTTCCTATGCAATGATGTAATAGGATAATAAATATGTGATAAGTTCCTGATGAACCTCCTATAATAACCTGCTAATTCCATAAAGGATCTCACCTCATCTACATTTATAGGGGCTACCCACTCACTAGTACATTTGGTGAAAATTCCAACACTTGGTTCCGACACTTTTGACCAAATGTCGGAAATTTCCCCAAATTTTTTCAATCCCGCCCGAAACCGTCGCTATATCAACATCTAGAGAAATGTGTCACAATACCGACACTTAGACAAAGTGTCGCAATTGCGACATTTGAAGGAAGACGTCGCAATTGCGACACTACGCCCCAAAGCGTCACTATTGCGACGGCTACTTCCAAACGTCGCAATTGTGACACAATGTCTAGGTGTCGCAATTGCGATGTTTGGAGGCAGTCGTCGCAATAGCGACGCTTTGTTTGCGACACAATGTCTAAGTGTCGCAATTACAACGTTTAGAGGGATCCGTCGCAATAGCGACGCTCTGGCTGCCGTCGGTATAATGACACTTATATGCAATAAACGACAGTTATATGCCTTTGCAAAAATGGTCGGCTTACAGAGTAGCGTGAGGAGTAGTTAATGGAGGCACCTTTTCGATTGCGCATAATTTGGAGAGAAAATAGTAATAATGAGAGAGGCTCCTTTAATTGCATCTTTGATTTGTGAAGGTATGGATTTTCAAGCCTACAATTCTATGCTGTCGAGAAAGACTCGCAATCCTCTGGAAACAAGACTATTGTGAAGATTCCTGGCGAAGAAACAGACATCGGGTTCACGACTGTTGATGAACACATCGTAGTTCGGTGAAGAAGGCACCAAGGAGGGTATTCTCAGTGAATGAGGGATGTTGAAATATTAATTTCAACTACCCTGTCCTCTGGCCGCTTTCTAAATCTGTTTGAATGGCTCTGTCAAACAACTGCTTTCTAAAACTGATGAACAGTCAATTTTGGTTTTGTCCCTACTCACTTAAAAACAGAGCGCTGTATTGTTTTGGAAACAGAGAAATTTAATAGTAAATGCGGGAGATTTTAATTTAGAAGAATGTGGTCCCACAGAACACAGACCAAATCAGCCATCCACGTGGAAGCAGGCGATTCAATCACGTTATTTTTTGGCCCGTCTGCATTGTGGAATTCCGGACCCGAAACATTATAGGGTGGAATTAATTTGATTTTCGCGTCACAGTTTTCCTCCGTACGAAAAGCCAAAAAACGGACCCGAATTTTTATATGGCATATTCTATGAAGTTTTCGCATCACAAATTAGGGTGACATCAGCAGGCTATTTTGGAACGCGAATTTGTGATTGAAATCGGGTTTATTTTTTTTGAAGTCCTGACGTATGATATAGTTTTATTAATATTTTGTTATAAGTTTTGTTTCATCACCTGATAGTTATTTAAACCATTGGCTCATATATAACATATGCGCAAATATTTCACTTTGGGCATTTGTAATGTGGACCCCGAATACTTTAAATAGGTACATATACATTAGACAGTTTAAAAGTTTTGAGGATTGCACCCCCGGTGCAATTGTTTTTTTATAAGATTATATGATACATGTGAGATAAAGGTTTATTATTTATCATATATAAATAAATTTTATCAATATTGGACATTTACACTTTTATGAGGTGATGTTATAAGTAAATTCATAAATATCTCTTTTTAATCCTCATTTTACTCCATGATTATGTTTGGAAATGAAATTTCAATAGATTAATTTTCTCCTAACCTATGTATCATCAATATTGTACATTTACATTCTTAATTATGAGGTGATGTTATAGGTAAATCCATGAATATCTCCTTTTAATCTTCATTTTACTCCATGAATATGTTTGGAAATAAAATTTTAATATATTAATTTTCTTGCTATTATATGTTTTACGAAGATATGGTAAGGAATTCTCTCGTGTTCTTCTTAGAAATAATTATATATAATATATTTTTTTTTCAAAATAGATTAAAAAAATTATATGAGAAAAATTAGTAATTCATCAATGTGTGTGTGTGTGTGTTGTGAGGAATAATTTCATAGTTCAACTTAATGGTTCATTATATAATCATGTGATCATCACCAATGATATATCTTAAAAAGAAACTGAAAAGCCATGTGTACAAAATAGATGTATACTCTAGAGAGTGGTTCTCATATCACTATGTAAATTGTTGTATGCTACTTCAACAAAATTGTAAGATAAATTGTAATACACATCATATATGCACCATAACAATTGGTACAGGGTAAAACCCACCTGCCACACCTTTGTACTCGATCCAATTTTCTCTGTCAACTCTTCTAGCTGTGGGAGTTTCCTCCAAGAATCATAATACCCCCAAGGCCTGTCATCACCCTAGTAATTCTCAGGTTGTGGGATAGGTATTTTTGTAGTTAAGAACACCAGGGGTAACCAAGAACCGCTTTGGGAATTCAAGATCTAGCCTTCTTGAACTCTAGAGAGGGATCTCTCTGTATGATTTAGCTTTGTTTTAGTAATAGATATTAGGCTAGCTATGATTGTGTATTTGGGTTTGATTTTAAAAGATTGGTGGGAATAAAGAGATTTCAAGGCAAACTAGAAGGATCTACCAAAATATTGGGCAATGGAGTCAACTCTCTAGGCAAGCAAAACTAAGAAATAAGGCTCAGAGATGCAAATGTGCTAAGGGCAAGATAGGTGACGTTCTAAGGCTATGTATAGGCTTGATTTGATGGAGTGGATGGAATCTGAGCAAAAGCGCACTTAAGAATCCTTAAGCTACAGATAAGAAGATTGAAGAAGGGGATCTAACTGGGAACCGTAGAACTGCCCATAAGGTTTTACGAACAGGCTATTACTGTTCTACCATCTTTAAGGATGCCAAAAAATTCATGCAGGCCTGTGATAGCTGCCAAAGGGCAGGACGCCCTGGGCAGTCTGATGAAATTCCTTTGAACCCTCAACTAGTGATTGAACCATTTGAACGTTGGGCACTTGATTTTTTTGGCCCTATTAGTCCTCCCTCAAACCAAAAAACATACATCCTAGTTGCAACCGAATATGTCACTAAGTGGGTCGAAGCAGAGGCAGTTTCAAAAGCTACAGAGGACTCTGTAGTACAGTTTCTTTTCCAAATCTTTGTGCACTATGGTCTCCCAAGGGACATAATCACAGATGGAGGACCACAATTTGTAGGTAATAAATTAGCTGAAACATTGCAAAACTACCACATTCAACACAAGATTACAACTCCATATCACCCACAGGCCAATGGCCAAGTAGAGAGCACGAACAAAGTAGAAAAAATTAAAATGCCAAGTAGAGAGCACGAACTATAGTTGTCTTGAGAAATTTTATTCCCACTAAATACTTCGAATTGTGAAGTATTTATACAAAAAAATGTTTGCAAAATATCTCAGGAATTGAGATAATGTTTTAATAAAAAATAGGAAAGAAAACTTAAAAAGAGGGACAGCTACAAAACAGTTTGCAAGCTGTTACCTTTTTACAAGAAAAAATAGAACTGATTATTCTAATTTGAACTGATTGTTATTGTGCACTTTAACCCTGTATTTTTACCATTTGAGGTAACGGTAAAAAATGAATTTCCAAGTGAATTTCCTGTTTTTTATCCATTAAATTCACAGCAGATCTGTGAATTCTTGCCACTTTTCTGTAGAGGGGATCTTCATAGTCTTCAATTTTCTGTAACTTTCATCTTCCTCTGTATGCTTGGAAAAGTTAGGCTTGATAGTGAACATATGCCTGATCTCATTATCTAAAAAGAAAAGATTTTCAAAATACTGGAGAAGTATTTTGCATGTTGGTGATCCTTGAGGTAGTTGTTGTCTGGCTTGCTCTTTTGCATGATTTCTGATTTTTAGATCATAATCTTTCTGAGGCATTAACTTGTCATTCAATGCGTGAATATCAGGCAAACCTGCTTCTGACAATGTTTTGTATTTGGCTAAAATTCTTGAGATGGATAAATTCATGTCTTTACACCGGTCCTCTAGATTAATCATTATGTTTCTTTTGTTCAGGACCTTTTTTATTTGAAGAATGGTTTCTGTTCTATCAACAATTTTCAATTCTTCCAACTCTTCCCTGGTTTTACTGTTTAAAAAAGTTATGAGTTGGATTGCTTGGGATGGTTTTTTGTCAATTTCCCTCTTAGTCTTGGCAATCTCTGCACTGGCAACTTGAAGTAACTCCCTCTGTTCATAAATTATCCGAATTTAAAGCCATTGAGAATGAATGCCATCAATAATTTTGATCCATAAATTATTTTTTATAAAGGCCACTTGATCTGTAAGATTTACTTGTGCTTGCAGAATCTTTACCTATTCTTGTATTCGATCAGCCCTTTGCTCATGTCCTCTAGAAGTAATCAAGGCATCATTTTTGGATTTTTCTAAATTTTTAATAGTGCCTTTCAAACTAAGAATCTCTTTATCTTGGTCTTGTAGTGTGCTCCTCTATGAGGATGAAGAAGAAGAGGCAGAGATTAGAGAAGTAATTGGCACTGCAGTTGGCACTACTCCTTTCGGTGCCAAGTGTTCTGCCAAAGTAGATGGTATAGCAGTGTTTACAGTGGGGATCACTGTAGGAATGACCATTGGTTGTGATTTTCTTAGTTCTTCATTCTCATTCATTAGAGCTTCTATTTGACTTTCCATTGTTTTTATCTTATCTGTCATTTCATGTACAAGCTGCTTTAAATCATCATTCTCTGTTTTTTGTTGTAGAATTTCTTTTGCTTGAGAGTTTTCTCTTTGAGGCAACTTCAACTGTTTTCTAAGAGCAGCTATATCCTCATTTTTCTGTTTAATTAAGACTTTTTCCCCTTCAATGTTGGCTGGGTCACCCCTTGCTTCAATCACTATATCTTCTAGTGCTTTTATTCTTAAATTATTAGCATACAGTGAGGCTTTGTCCAACCTCATTTGATTTTGGAGGTTGAGCATTGTTTTCTCAAGCCTAATTGATTTCATAGTCTTAATAACAATTTGGGAATATAGCATTTCAGTATTGCTCCTATGAAATTCAATTTGATCTAATTCATGAAAGGCATATGCATCTAGTTCAAGATCTATTTTGGAATAATCTGCCATTGATTTTGGCTCAACCACTGTAGGCTTCAAGAATGACATTACCAATTTATTGGATGAATAATCAAATGTTGAAAGAAGCTTGTCTTTTTTTCCAGGCTTTTCCTTAATAAATCTAGAATGAGCTTGATTCTTGAGCTCTTCATTCTTCTCTTTAATCTGTCTGAATCTGATCTGAATCTCTGACTCTGTATTGTCAGTTTCCTGAGAAGGAGGAGGCAAATCAACAGTAGCCTGGTTTTCCTTCATGACTGTATCTTTTTGTTGTGTTCCAATATTTACATTTTGAAGCTCTTTTAATGTTTGAGTGACTATTCTTATTGCTTCATCATTTATATCAATATTTACAGCCTTATCCTTTTCTTCTTCTGTTGACTTGCTTCTTTTACTATAAGGAGTTCTGAATTTTATGTCCTCAGTAGTCTCAGCTATGAAACTATCTCCTTCTCTGTCTCTTTTATGTACATTATTAGTATCTTTGCTTGTAGAAGCCACCTATACTGTCTGTTCAATCTGTTTGCCTTTGCTACTGTCTACTTGTATTACCTGTACTGCCTGTGAATCATCATCAGATAGGGTGTTTGGCTCCAATTCAATTTTATTTACATGTCTTTCAATATGGGGCTTAGGATCATGCAAGTAAACATGCAACTTACATTTTACCCTTATTGCACTCAAAATGCCTTGTGGGTCATACTTTCATGTAAAACTACATGGGAACTTATACTATTTAAGTTTGACATTTATCTCATTGGCAGCTTCTCTGTTATTCACAATGAATGGCCCAATTTGATTTTTCAGCTTAAATTGGGTCTTTTTATTGAAAGCTATGAAGTTGATTTCATCTACATTCAATAGTTGTCTCAGATATTCTAAAGAAAATATTCTTGTAGTAACAAATCTGGGTAACTTATATGGGGCCAGGGATGAGCCATACACTCTGATTTCTGTATGATTCTTATATAAATACCAATCTCCAGTTTTTTAGCTCTCTGATCACTGCAGAATTCTTCTTGTCTCATCATTGATCCTAGGGATCTCCTCTTTTTCCAAGAGATACATAGCAGGGGCTATAAATGAGTCATTGAAATCTGTAAAACTATACTTTCTGTTCCATTTCCTTAAAATATATGACCAAAATACTACTGATAGAAATTTTCCTTCTACATCCACTTTCTTACATTCAATTGGAAACTTATTTGTTTGATAATATAGGAAGAGGTGGAGTAGATAAGAGGAGTATCTGAAAACTCCTTCTTCTGATAATCTGGATAACTGATAATGCATACTTTCAACAATAAATCTAGCAAAATTGAACTAAATGGATGGTGATTTACTAGGGCTTAGAGTTGACAGAAAACCTAGGATAACCACATCAGTGAATTCAGCACTGGCGTATCCTAGTATGAAGGAGAGAATTGAGACAATCTGTCTAGTTTCATCTGGGAAATCAATGGTGTCAAAAGGAGGATTTAACTTAGGAATATCAACTTGATTTGGACGAAAATTCTGGTATATTTTGAATCTAGCATTGAAATCCAAGTCAAGATATAGTTGGGTTAAATCTTCTATTGATAGGGAAGCAAAATTGAGGTCATGATTCATTTGCAGCATGGAATTTATCGACTCTTCAGTGATGTAAAACAGGGTATCTTTTTCTTTGTTTACAATACATCTTTGTTCTGGCATATAATAGGCTTGGCATAATTTGATAAAGTCAGGAACATAATGAGTGAGAGGGATAATATATCTAGGTAGATTGGATTCCCAAATTGGAATATCTTTGTCACCCTTTTCCACTAATTTTCCATAGCACCAATTATAGACATCAAGCGGGTTAAATTCTACATTAGGGTCTAGTATTCTACAGTCCAGATCAACTAAAGAGCAGTTCTCTGGAGAAATGACTGGAGGCTAGACTGGTCTGACCACTTCTGTAGAATCAGCCGTGAGTGCAGGAGTTGGTTTGTCAATTTTGAAGGACATAAGCTGAGGAATCTTTGCAAAAGAATTCTTTTGAGATTTTGGGCCTCCATTCTTGGGGGTTACCTGTTTCTTGGTCATTTTTAATAATGAACGAAGCAAGCTTAAACGGTTTGCTAAGTTCCTTTACGAGAAACAGGGGTTTCTTGGCGAATTTCTACTGAAAATGGGGTTTCTGAGCAGGGTTTTTAGGAAATGCAAGGAATTTAAATCTCAGAACGTGTATTTAAAATCGATTTCAACAGCAAAACGGACCAGGGTATGGAAAAAACTGCGAGAAAGGGAAATTAGGGATTCCAGGGAAATTTTGACAGAGTTTTCCCTGAAAAATGGACACTTTTTTGCAGTAAATTTGGTAATTATTTGAAATCGACAGGAATTTTGAAATCTCAGAGGGCAACTTCGAATAAAAGTACCTGGAGAACCAGCAGAATTTGGTTGAAGACGTTGCAGAGGTGCTCAGTCTTCAATTTTTTGAAAATGGCTTCGCAGAGGACAATGTAGTACTTTGTAATGGAAATTCAGGGCAATGGGCGTCGAAAAATGGTACTGGTAGGTTGAAAATGGATCTGCAAAGTTTCTCAGGGTTCAAATGGCGTGATTTTGAGGAAAAACGGTTCTGCAATGTTTTTACAGGTTTAAAGCGAAAAGGTGAAAATTTGAATGAAAAATATAATTTTAATGTATTAAACGATGGGATAACCATAGTTAAATGACATTAAACTCGGGTTAAACGGGTGAGGTTTAGGGAATACCACTAGTGGTATTCGCGAGGGTAAATGGTGGTAAGCGGAAACTAGCTTTTCGAACGTGATACAACGTGGTGGCGACGTGTAAGCGCTTTCGCGCGGCTTTGCCAAAACATCAAACGATTACTTTATGAGCGCGGAAATGTATTAGCGCCATCGGATCTGGATTCAACGAGCGAACGGCCACGATCAAAAGGAAAGGTGTGGGGAAAAGGTAAGTTATCGGGTTCACTTTGGGCCATTGATCTTGGGAAACTGTCGCTATACCGACATTTAGAGAAAAATCTCGCAATACCGACACTTAGAAAAAGTGTCGCAATTGCGACACTATGCCCCAAAGCGTCGCTAGACGGCTGCCTCCAAACGTCACTATTATATGTTTTACGAAGATATGGTAAGGAACTCTCTCTTGTTATTCTTAGAAATAATTATATATAATTTTATTTTTTTCAAAATAGATTAAAAAAATTATATGAGAAAAATTATTAATTCATCAATATGTGTGTTGTGAGGAATAATTTCATAGTTCAACTTAATGGTTCATTATATAATCATGTGAGCATCACCAATGATATATCTTAAAAAGCAACTGAAAAGCCATGTGTACAAAATCGATGTATACTCTAAAGAGTGGTTCTCATATCACTATGTAAATTGTTGTATGCTACTTCAACAAAATTATAAGATAAACTGTAATACACATCATATATGCACCATAACAATTGCCATACAACTAATTTGTTTTAGGATACATGTGGCATTCTAGGGGTAAATTCTATATGATGTGTATATCAATCTATTAGGTTTTGGTAAGTTTTGAGTATCTAAGAAATAATAAGGAATATCCATACATCATGATCTTGTAATGTGATTATAAATTGTGTCTATAATTTCCATAAAATGTATAAATTATTTGTTTAAAAAAAATCAACACAATCAACCCTAAACAATGCTCATGATGTGGAATGTCATTGGCGAAACCAAAATGATGGTCACATGTCCCATTTCTATGGTAATGGTGATCATATATGTGTTGTAGCGACACTTGATGAGTTATTAAATAAATCTCAGAGTGTGACTCATTGTGCCATATTTTTTTAAAGCATGATTTGTTTTCCTAGTTTTTACTAATTTGTTAACATATTTTATTCATTTGGAAAGCTAATTAATGATGCTTTAAGTAATTAGGACCTAATGAAAGATCATCTTCACATCTTCACTAAAATATATTTGGTAATTGTAGTCACTATATGGACCGCACATGCATGCTACTTAAGAAAAATTGAAATATAAACTATAATACACATCTTATATCTGCCATAACAATTGTCATACAACTTATTTACTTCTAGATACATATGAAATACTTCAGGTAAATGCCATATTATGTGTATACCAATATAGTAGGCGTTGGTAAGTTATGAGGATCTAAGAAATGATAGGGTATCCACACATTAGTAGTGCCCTGGTGAATTTTTTGCATAATTTTCTATTTTTTGTAATTTTGTTGCCTGGATTTGTTATAGATTTCAAATAATATATACAATTATCTACCAATTGTTCTTTATAAAGAATAAGTACAATAAGTAGTCACCTAAAAGTGAGCCATGTGAAAATATTGGTAACATGAGTAACTTGGTAAGCTGTAAATGAAAAGTGAATAACCTCCACTCACCAATAGGTGGCAGGCAGGGTTGGAATTTGGATTTCTCTTTACCCGTCACACAATTTTTTTTGACGTTTTGGTCATTATTTTTCTAGTCAATAAAATTTACATTTAAAATTCTGCACTTCATTAATGACGTTCTCGTAATAAATTAACCCTTCACCAATAAAAGTTTGATTAAAAAAATTGAACACTCTTCCATTTTCTTTGGATTTTGGAGTGTGATATATCTGTGTCATGGAATTTTAATACCTAAAGTTTCAAGAGAAATAACTGATTCTTTTCAAACTAATATTTCCTCAATATATGCTATGATCTACTAAAAATTACTTCAAAAATCAAGTAACCTTCCAATGTAAAGAAAAAAACATGAACGAGCTTTCCCTAAATTGCAATAAATTTATGTTTATTATTAATATTGCATAATCTGTCTTATAAAAATTGCATAATCGGACTAAGAACAAATCCTCAGTGCATTTTTTATTGTTGTTGTGATTAAAAAAATGATCCAAAGAACGCTAAGGCACTCAGAGAAATCAATCTATGTATTATTTCTCACAAAATCATGTTGAGTAGTGGAGACTAAGCACTAGATTTTTTTCTGTCCTCAATCTCTCTATTAATTATGTCTATGTAGTTATAAGAATAACAAGCCAAAGAAATCTCAGGCTTCCAGAGAAATTAGTCTCTGTGTGCAGAAATTGATGATTATTGTTGACTAAATGTTATACCATTTGAAATTTCTGAGCAAAATTAATCAGACCATGATGTACCATTTGTCAGTGTCTATTTTCTCATGTATGAAAGTTGATGTACCATTGAAAATTTAATAACTATATATGTGTGTGTGTGTGTGTGTGTGTGTGTGTGTGTGTGTGTGTGTATTTTAATTTAATGATTAATAATAATTAAATTAAAATTCTTAAAAGACAAAATAAAAGCCTAATAATCACGAACTATTATGATAATTTAAAAATATAGAACTCAGGCTTAACATAGTTACAAAGATACCAAGAAAATAAGAGTGCATGTGCATGATAACCTCTTTCTTGACAACCTATGAATGCCATTCTCAATGAAGACTCAAGACTCAACTGGATTGGATTGTGTATCAAAACAGTAGGAATGAATCAAAGTTCAATGAATGAATAACTTGATCGAGAAAATTTATATGGAAAGGTAACTTGACTATCAATCTACTAAACCTCACTTCCATGATTAAAAAAACACCCCCACCTTCTCAGTGGTCCCATCATGGTCCACCTATTGAAAAACAACCAACAAATATTATTATTTTTATATTTTTTCATGGCCATTGGACAATGATTTACTATAGTTTTCCTACTAAATTCCAATGGATGATTATTCAAAAATATTGAGAATTAGTTTAGTCCCAAGGCATATTAAAGTCTTCTTTGGATAATTATAGATTACCTCTCCATTGGATGATTGTACATTTTTCATCTACTTTTTCACGTGAGTTTCAGTTGATGCTAGATCTTTTCCTTCTATTTCTTTAGTGAAGCTAAGAGTTAAATTTGATCTTACATTAATAACTAGACTTGCATGAATATCCATGCTTTTATACTTCCCCATTGTGGTCAATGTTGATGTATGGCCTTGGCCCATTGATCTTATAATTAACTCACTATTCATATTCAATTTTCTCCAGTTCAACCCAATAAAATAAGGAAAATAGAAAATAAAGTCCTGATTTTTCTTTCCAGTGCTGCTACATAATACAAATACTCTTAAAAGCCAATTAATATATAAATTGTCATAATTCATGCTAAAATCAGTTTGAATTTTTTTAATGAATCTACTTACAATTAATAGATTACATTGCTCACAGAATAAGAGATAATTTAGAACTATGATTTCACAATAATAAATTATCGGGCTCCCACAGGGCGATGAACTTGGTCAGATGTGACCCTTCTGCAGCAGCTCCTGAATTTGTCTCTTGATTTCATCATTCTCCAGAATAGAGCACCGATAGATCGGTCCATTGGGTAGCAGCGCACCTGGGGTCAGATCAATCGGGTGCTTGACTTGACAGTGTAGAGGAACCCCTGTGGGTGAGGTGAAAATGTTTCCGTACTCCTCCACAACCTTATCCATTTGTTGTTGTCGTGCAGAGGAGCCTTTTCTGGAGGTCGTGGCCATAGTCTTCTTCTTGCCCTGGGGGCAGATCATCAGGAAAACGAATTTCCTGGTTTGGGAAATGAGCTTACTGCATTGTTTTGCAGTAACCAAAGAGATCGTAGCAGGAGGTGGTACCTCTGGTATCCTGTACAACTTATTTCCCAAAGTAACAATAACAGCACGAGGCTGAGACTCATACACCACATGACGCTTCCACAAGTATGGTTGTACTAATAATACATCAGAAACATCAATAGGAACAACGTCGCATAATACCTCATCCGTGAAGGGCTTGATGCTATAGGGAAGGCGACACTGCTGGCTGACGTGAAGATCTCGTACTTGGTGAAGCCACCCGATGGTGTATGGATGTGGGTGAGCTGTGGTCGGCAAGCCCAACCTCTTCATGGAATCTACCGAAATGAGGTTCTTTTGGCTCCCATTGTCGACAATGAACTGTACCGGGGAGCCCATTACCGACATCTAGGAGTGGAAGAGATGTTCCTCCTCCTCCAGATCTTCTGGTTCCTCCTTCTGGATCTTTGTAGTGGCAACAGTGGCATTGGGCTCCGCATCAATAATTTTTTTCCCTTTGTCATTCCCCTTGTGAGGTTCTAATTCAGAGTCAGAGCATGCATCTGACTCAGAAGCCCGCATCTCGGCCACCAACAACTGCTTGGCCCGACACTCACTTGTGTTGCAAGTGGAGTTCTTATTGAACTCACACCACTTTTCCGTGTCCTTCTTTGGCTTTGCGGTGTTGTTCTTTGCTTGTGGCTTCGACAGGTTGTCTTGAGTCACTGTGCCTTGGCTCTGTCCTTTGTTATATGGTTTGGGAGCACCTTTCCCTTGCTTTTGATTCACAGATCCAAAGTCTCGCTTCTTCTGTTTGAATTTATGCTCAATCTTGGCAGCATACCAGTATGCCGTACCAAGCGAGGAGATGTCGAGGAACTCCATTACCTCCCGAATGTATCTATGCAGAAAAATGCGATACTTTAGCACCAGATATTTCTCTGAATATTTGATACCCAACTTGGTGCGTAGGGTATGGAACAGATTCGTCAGCTCATGCACATCTTGATCCCTTTGTTGCCACAGCATGGTCCATTGTATGTACTTGTCCTCATAGCTCCCCACGGGATAGTATTGTTCCTTGACGGTGTCTCGGAAAGAATTCCAAGTGGGTACGACCGAGAACAGAGAGGGTTCTGTCTCATCCTTTTTCTCACAGTGGGTTTCCCACCAGTCCTTGACATGGGGGGTAGCTTTGAGGAGTGAAAAAATAATCTTCTCCCTATCGGAAAAGTCATGAACCGAGAAATATCCTTCTAATAGATTCAACCATCTATCTACGGCATCTGCATCTATTTGACCCTCAAATATGGGAATGTCAAAATTTACTTGTACCTTACAAGGATTCGCACCTCCAGAGTGGCTGCTAGATGCAGATGCGCCACCGGTGGGCAGCCGTTGAAGGATCTGGGCAAAGTTATCCATCATCGCGTTCCTTTGTTTTTCGAGGGCCTCCTTGAGCAATATTTTGATAGGATCTCCTGCTCCCTCATCTTTCTTTTCGTCCCCCATGGGCGTTCGTCGGGGTTTGCGAGGTTGATCTTTCAAAGGTTCCACCAGATCGAGCCCTAACTTTTTATACCCCGACCTCGTTGGGGACATGCAAAGAAGGATCGAGAAAAAGTAGACCGCTCTGATACCACTGATCCGGATTTATGCAGGAATGCAACAAGATAAACACATAACCATAAATACAGAGATGCAGCGGAAATAACACTTCATTTTATTAATATCAAAGAACTAAAATTTGCTTATAGACAGAATGGAAATAAAACTAGCTAGGGCGCTGGTAGCTATCTCTGAGGAGAGATGTGGCAGCTACAGGCCTCTGCACTGAGTTACAATGAGGCTCGAGGGCCTATTTATTATTGAGAAACAATGGAAAACCCTAAACATCCAAAAACCTAACCCTAGGAGATGAAGCGCCAAAACTATGGGCCCCATTTGGGTAAATTGGTGTTTCAACTTCCCAGGGACGTAACTTTGGCATACTATCTCTGTTTGACGCAAATGATACATCATTAGAAAGATCTATCCAAGGACTACAACTTTCGCCACAAATATAATTCCCAAATGAAATGATACAGAATGATATTTTCTGGAGGCACGATGCCCAAAAAACGTCGTTTAGGGCCTCAAAACGGCTCCGGAAGTTCAGGACCCAAAAAACTGCTAAAAATATTAAGTTGTGCCGAAACTGAAAAACTGAAAGAGACAATGGTGGGGCCCCAAGTGGAATAGGCGGGTGACCACCAGTATCCACCTGGATCATTGAGTGAGCCAAAAAAGTAACTTTCCTTACTTTTTGAGTACAACCTTGCAATTGCGAAGAGGACTAGCGTTGAAAAATTATTGGTAAGTGAAAATTAAAGGGCGTAAGAACGTTTTTGAAAAAATTTCAAACTTCAAAATTAAGTCTTCTATCCTTCCTAGCACCTCATGGAAAACAGGAATCCGCAAATTCTAGTCGTCAAATATGTGCAAAATGCCTTATGACGGGCAAAATGGAGGGCTGGTCCTATGCTGCTACATGAGTTAGGGTTTCATGTGGCAACAGGGAACCTTGTATAGTTTTTCAAGGATAGGAAAGGAGAATATTGTCAGTTAATAATCACATGAAACTTCATCACCATTTGAAAATTGTGTCCTAATTTGAAACAATAAGACTACCCAACTATTTCATTATTTAATTTTGATTGTGTAATACAAAAAAATATCCTAGATAACTTAAATAATGTAAGCACTTTAGCAAAAATTTAGTGGAGAGAACCTTCAATTACATTTATTTTGAAGTTCCACTTGCATTTTAAGCCATTTTAATTAGTCTTTCATGGCTATCTAGTAAAAATTTCAACCTCTTGTAGAAATTTGTTTGTCACTTGTATTAGAAATGCAAAAATCAAATATAAATAAAAATGATTTGAAATGCTAAAATTCAAATGCGCGCTACATAAAAATGATTTTTTTTAAAACTACATTAACGTCTGATATCACGCGCGCATTCGCCCTCAGCTCTTGCAGAACAACATTCGCCCTCAGCTCTTGCAGAACAACATTCACCCTCAGCTCTTGCAGAACAGCATTCGCCCTCAGTTCTTGCAAAATGGTAAGTTCTTACTGCATGCCCTTCCTCCTGTAGTAGGGTTGACCCTATTTGGGTTTTTTTGGAGCCTCTGAGAATACAAAGGTTGTGATTGATTATGGGGCACTGCCTATATTTGTGGAATTTCTTACCTCTGGGAATGATAATGTTCGAGAACAGGTAGCACGTTCATTTTAGAGGCATAAAATTATTCTTCCCAACTATCTTTATACGTTTGTAATTTTGGAATTTGATTTAAAAAACTACTACCCAACTTTGAGTTCAACTGGTGTTCATGTAAGGCTATTTGGGCTTTGAGAAATATTGCTGGAGACTCTGCATCATTTAGGGATCTTGCCCTCAGTCATGGAGCTCCGAGGCAGGTGCTTGCCCAGTTGAATGATACTGCCAGAATTTCAATGATACGAAATGCTACATGGGCTCTGTCAAATTTTTTCCGTGGTAAACCGCAAACACTATTCGAACAGGTAAGCAGAATACATTTTCTTCCTCTTCTTCTTAGTTTGCAAATACTGTGGATTTTTTTTTATAGATCTTGGTGCTTGGTAGATTTGGACGTAATATGGACCTAGGTGCTTGTTCATTACAATGACTCCGTCATCAGGTTTTAGAAAATGCTCAGAAATTTGGGTTTCACAAGGGGATTACGCTTGCTTGCAATTATCAATTATCAATCACATTCAAAAAAAGTCTTTCGTAGCATTGTTGAGCTCTTTGTAGGTGAATTTCCAAGGCAATTTCACAATATCTGAACTAAATTTGTCTGTCCTTTTCAATACTCTGCGCTTGTAACAGAACCAGACAAACAATCTAGTGGCCAATGCAAAAACAACAACACCTCCTATTGCAATGCCTACAATTCACCCTCTCTGCATGCATGAATGACTATGGCACCCTCTTTTGTGAACAGGTACTGGAGCTAAAGGTACTAGTTTCCATTAGGATTGTGGAATTCAACATCCAAAATAGTATCAAATTCCACTGCAATAGTATTCCCCAGCGAGGGCAACAGTTCATTGAGACCTTTTGGACTCATCACCCCCAAATAGCCTCCAGGGCTACCCAGAGTGTGATCATCTAGAGCAATAACAAATGCTCATCCATCCCCAATTGAAACAAGAACAAGACCCACATTGGTTACAGAAAAGGAGAAACATGTTTTGAAAGAAGAATAAACTTTTGTATTAGGGTCCAGAAATCTAACTGGTCTATTGTACAATGCCCTACCTGCACTTCAAATTGGTACTCCCAACTCCATGCTAAGGCTCACTGTGCCATTCTTCAGATGAGCATCTTAACCTAAAGTTTGATTCCAAGAAACCCAAGTCCTATGTTCTATGCCCAAGACCTCTATTACAATGAGTAGAGTTCTGAGCGAAATACTTCACAATAGGAAGCAAAAGAAACATCGCAAGATTGCTCTGCTTTAGACTGATAATTTTCTGTGTGAAAATTCAACTCCGGACAGTAAAAACATAATATCAAACACAACCAATCCACAATGGAATTTGAACATGAGGATTTATAACCACAGAAAACCCCCTCCAGGTTAAAAGAATTCCAGAATGGCTTTAAGATTCTAATAATGAGCGCTTACAACACCATAGAAATTACTGTCACAATGAAATCTGCTGGAAGCAAAGCCCTTGTATAGTTTCTACATTTCCACAGTGGAAGCAATAATCTTTCTATCTCTCATGATCTAGTTCTGTGGTCAAATCCTTTGCTATGGCTGTCTTGTTCTACTAAATGTGGATCTGTCTTAGCTTTGGCTCTGGTTCTCATTTAGGATCATGGCTATCTAATCTTTCTGTGGCTTTGACTATACAAAATTGTTCAATAGGAAAATGTTGACTCTGCTATATATAGGAGCTTCAATGGGTGCTCTCAAACACTTTTTTGGGCAGCTTTGTTTTGTCTCTGATTCAAGGCAGAACTATGTTGGCCTTGGTTTTCTAGTCCTTGGAAATTAGTTCTCTCATATTTTTCATCCTATCCCCAGTTTGCTACCGAGAAAGACATAACTTCACGATATCAAAATTGACTATTTTTGGCCATTTATCTTTAGTAATGGTACAACCTTAATTTGGTGCATTTGTACAGTATCTGAAGAGCACTGTCTAGCTGTTATTCAGTATTTTAGCATAACTACTACATTTAACTACCATGCTCTAATATTTATATCAACCATAAGCATTCTTAAGGTAGTTCCACGTTTCTGAAGCAGAAGGAATGCTTCTGATAGATTCTTATCATAGTGGTACAATTCTGTTCGCAGTTTATCTTTTATAAACCTCCAATTTTCCAAACGTAGTAGAGACTATAGTTTGCATCTGAAATTTTGGACAAATCTGTTTAGTATTCTACAGAAAATGCATTAAGAATAAAAAAATCCCACAATTTGTAAAAAGCCCACAATTTTGTAAAAAGCCCACTTTTTGTAAAAAGCTCACAATTTGTAAAATGCCCACTTTTATTTTCTTTTTGCTTATATATTGAGGTCCCATTGAGTTCAACGAGTCTTGGGTTTCCTACACCATTGAGAGAGATTTATTGTTTTATTTATAGGATAATTTGCATCAATGGAAGAAAACATTGGAGCTGGAAAAAAAATTCAAAAGGGTGAAAGGGGTGATGGCAGAGTTTATTGCCCTTGTAAAAAATGTTGTATGAGAAATAATGTTAGAGTTTTAATAGCAACAACAACAGTGCATTGTAGGAAATATGGGCACATTGATGGTGGATCGAATGACTATTGTCTCGTGGTAATTAATTATCTATCTTCATTTTGATTATATCGTAAAATTTTATATTATTTTAATATTTTTTATATGCGCACTAATGTTTAATTATTAATGTTTGTAATTTTCATAAAGGCACAGTCGCCCCCCAACTTTTTGCAGATGATCAACCAGCTTCCACAGCAAAATAGTAGTAGATTAGATGATGTTGCACCAGTACAAGAGAATATTACAGCAAATATTAGTATTGGAAATGATGTTGTACAAGGTGAAGAACATGAAGCGAATGATGAAGGTAATTTTAATGATCCAATGGAGGTAGATCATGATGACAGTAATAAGACAGTTCACATTAATGATGGGACAAATAAAATGCTCCAAGACTTGTATGGTGATGCAGATGATGATGGTGGAGATAGCACTGACGGTATTTATGATATACCACTGATTGAAAGGTCAAGTGAACGACTTTTTGAACACTCAAATGCAACTCTTTTCTCTGCTACATTGTTGCTAGTGAACTTAAAGGTTATGAATAATTTGTCGAAGAGATGTATGACACAACTCCTAAGGTATGCAATATGTATATATGATCACATATATGTAAATGTTGATTATTTTCCCTTTTTAGTTGTAATAAATGTGTAAAATAATAACTTATATATATATATATATATATATAGATATATATATATATATATATCAAAACCGGCCGGTCGGGACGGCTACCGGTTGGAATTGGCCTTGCAACCCGGTCAATAGCCTATTTTCACTTGTTTTGGCCGGTTAACCGGACCTAACCGGCCGGTTAAGTAAGGAACCGGCCGGTTTATGCATAAAATGGCTAGTTCCATACTTAACCGGTCGGTTAGGTGCTCCTCCATGAGCTGCAAATTCCTCTATTATACTAGCAACAAACTTGTCTAATAACTCATACTCAACACCTTATAGTAGCAACAATACACATGATGACTGGTAAATACAAGGCTGGCTAGCATAAAATCCCTGGCAGCATGCAACTCATCAAGTGTACTTGATGACAATTTCTGTTCTCAAAACAATCAGCAGCAACCTTATTTCACACTCATCTAGGAACTGTCAGACCCTCTCTCTCTACTCACACATAGCAGCAGCATAAATACAAAACCTTTCACACAGCATACAAGAAATTTGATCATGGCATCAAGACTGATGCAAATGGTCTGACGCCACTCAAGGGACAACAACATACAACCTAATGAAAATGTGACTCGCAACAATAAATTGACCACTAGAAAATTCCCGCTTGGAAATGCACTAAATTGGCTAATGATTTTTCTGGGTTTTAATGAATCTTTTCAGTGATAAATTTTGTCAAACACATTGTGAGCAGACTACTGAAGTTGTAATGCTCTCTCAACTTGTTACAAATAGCACTAATAGTGGGTTTCATAAACCAATTCAATACCTCTAAGTGTTGTAGATGTTTTTCTAGAAATTTATTGGCAAGCAAACATAGATAATGAAGAATACAAGATCTTCAAAATGCTGGTCTGATATATATATATACTGAACCCAGAATTGTCTTTAAGGCTGATACAATGAATTGACAACAGATCTGAGCAGGGATAGATTGTATATTATAATATTAACTCAACAATAAAACATAATTAATAATATAAGAGAAACCTGATACATTACTTCAACAAGTTTGCTTATGTATTTTTCGATGATATGTATTGCATTTGGTGCCATTTTGATATATTCACCTTTGCATGGTATATAAATGAGCAAACTTTTCATATTTTGTCTCTATTGGCTTGGAATCATGGTTGCAAATCTTAAAAGTAGTTTTTATTTATTTATTTATTTTTCATTTTATTAAAAAATAATTATTTAATGTATTTTTTTTAAAACCGGTTCATTGAGATCTTACCGCTACCGGTTAGACCAGTTCTGGTTCGAAACCCGGTTCATTAGCTCCACTGGTTCCGATTTTAATAACTGTGATATATATATGATTAATAATCTTTACAAGACACTACTTTTTGTTTCTGTTGTAGGTTGTTGGGTGAATATTTGCTACCATCGCCAAATACTTTACCTCGAACATATCGAGATCTACGTGCTATTACGAAACACTTTGGAATGGAATATAACACTATAGATGCATGTCCTAAAGATCATATTATATATTATGGAGAACACGCGTTGAAAATAGAATGTCCGAAATGTGGTACCAGTAGATATCGAACAGATCAACTAACCAAAAAGGTGCCTTAAAAGGTTCTTCGTCATATTCCCATAATTCCACGTTTGCAGTGAATGTTCAGGTGTAACATCATAGCACAGTTTATGGATTACCATTCAAAGAATAGAAGTGGAGATGGTGTTCTTCGAATGCCTGCAGATGGTTCTGCATTTAGAGAAATCGAGGAAAAATATGTAGATTTTAAAAATGAACCTCGTAATGTCAGGCTTTCATTGGTAGCTGATGGTGTTAATCCATTCGAAGAGCTTAGATCTACTTACTCAGTGTGGCCTATTTTCATTATCAACAATAACATTCCTCCTTGGATGTCAATAAAGAGGGAGCACATAATGTTGACTATGATTATTCCAAGTATTTGATACATTATTTCTTTGAATGTAACATTTTCATTTCTCTCGTTGTTTGCATAAATATATATTTTATTTATTTACTTACTTATATATACATATATCATGGGAGTAATTATTATGTACTGTAATTTTGAACAATTAGGTAAGTACCAGGTAAAAGATATGAATGTATATATTGAGCCTCTTATCGATGAGCTAATACAGTTATGGCATGGCATCACTATGTATGACATCACTAAACCAATCAAGCTCAAGAGATTTCAATGCCGTGGAATGCTTGTATAGAAAATTCATGATGCCCCAAGACTAACACATGTTTGTGGTATGTAATATTTCATTGCACTTTAATATAATACATAATTATCTAAATTAGATATACCATATTGCATGTTTCAAAAATGATCTCATAGTATATTAATTGTTATTGATCCATCTATTGCAGGTCTTCAAACAAAGGGTAGATTTGCATGTCCATTTTGTGGCCCTAAGATGAAGTATCGTCATTCGCCAGACTTAAAAAATATGGTGTTTGATGAGTTTAGGCACTTCCTCCCTAGGAACCATAAGTATCATACTACTGAAAAACATCTTTTCAATGATAAAGAAGAAACTCGATTAAAACCACGAAGAATGACACCTCAGTTTTGGATGTTGGAATATAACAGAATTAATAATTGTTGAGCAGCTGGTATGTAATTTGTGTGTATATATATATATTATTTGTTTATGTAATGTTGGAATTTTTGTTTTAAATAATGAATTTATTTTATTGTATTTTATAATTAATATTGTTCTGATTTATTTTATTCTTTGATATCAAGGTCATTGTCACTGTGAAGGTACTAATATTGTACTTCCATCTGGAATGAAATGTTATCCTTCTCAATTCGCGAGGTTTCCCTACTATGAGGACCTAAAAATAGCTCATTTGTTTGATACAATGCATGTCGGGAAGAATGTGACAGAAATATTATGGCGAACCATAGATGGTGCACATGATAGAGATAAAATTGACAAAATTTGTGCTGACATTGAGAAATCAAATCATGCAATGAAAAGTGTGATCGACGGATCAAATAACAATGGAGGTCGAAATTATAATAATATTCCTTGGTTATTAAAAAAACAACAAGGCAATGATGTAAAATAGGTCGTTATAAGAATTAAATTTCCAACAGGTTTTGCTTCAAACATAAGTAATATCTTAACGAAGAAAGGTGACTTCAGTGGGGTGAAAACACATGATTGGCATACCTTTGTTAAGGTAATTTTTTTGGTATACGTTTTTGTATGTTATTGCTTGAATACATATTTTAAATTTTCCTTTTTTCTGTTTAATTTGGAAATCAATAACGATTCATTTTTTATTGTTATATTATGTTCTACCTGTATCTCTCCCAAACGACTTCAACAACAATGTCAAACAAGTTATATATGGTCTTAGTAAATACATGAGGAAAGTAGTTTTGATTTATACGAAAAATCTAATTGCTACAATTTCTTTCGTACTTTATGAAATGATGTATTAATTTACTTGTAATGAAATATATGTTATGTTTCATTGAAATAACCTTGTGTAATGATTTGCAGATGGTTTTCATTGAAAGAAATACAACAAGATGAAATAAAGTATTGGAAGAGAGAAATTCCTTGGCTAATGTGTGAAATGCAGAAGTATCTACCTCCAAAATTTTTCAATGCACAAGAACACTACTTGATACACCAAGTTGAGGAGATTGAAATGTGTGGACTAGTACAAACAAGGTCAATGTGGATGGTCGAGAGGCACCTGAAATCCTTGAAGGCTTTGGTTAAACAAAGAGCATGACCTGAGGGTTCTATGGTGGAGGGATATGTGGTATATCAATCCATGGTGTATATTAGTCATTATCTTCCTAAATTAGCTGCGCCAGCCATGAAGATGGTGGATTGAATTTGGGATGTGAACTCCATCAAAAAATTTGAAGAGGAGCACCTGTTGGGAAAAGGTAGAATGAAGAAAGTGAGAGGTAAAAGATTTATTATGTATAATAGATATAATGTTTCATTTTTTTACATCATGTATATGATCATTATATTCATTTAGTTCTTATTCTTTCATAGTTTATTAATTAATATAATTTACCATGGTTATAAGTAATATTTATTAATATTGGTGAATTATTGTTTTTTTATTCAGGTGCTCAAGATTATGAGGCACTACTTTTATACATTGCAAACAATGTTGAGTGGATGAGTGAATGGATTGAAACATGTAAAGCACGTAACGACAGTAGGTTATCATGGTAACTACTGTCTGAATTGACTAGAGAAGCGTATCGTAGTGGATATGGGAAAGTTACAGACAGGGAAATCGATTTAGCATATGGTTTGAAAGATAGAAAGGTAAGCAATTAATTCACCTATTTTATTCATTACTTATTTTATACTATATTTATAATGTGACAAGAAGTTTTATTTTTCAGTTAATTTTCATGCTGTGTAAATTATATGCTTAATTATTAATTGAAAATGCATCTTTTTCATGTTAGGCATATTACAGTTGAAACACCACATGGCTATGTGGTGCAATGGTCATCAATTTTGAGTTAAACAGTTGGATGATAACATGAAAAATTCTGATAGTGGGATAACTGCAGTATTCCAGGTCACTAATGTTTCCTCCACGAGTGACAGGCATCCTCGAGAATTTGAAAATAGATATTATGGGTTCTTAAATGATATAGTTGAGTGTGACTTTAATTCCTTCAAAATAGTTTTGTTCGATGTCAAATGGTATATGCTATGAATGAATGTACGTGATGATGATAGAACACTTATTCAACATGACAATGGATTTCCAATGGTTAAAACATCGCAGTTTGAAGTAGGAAAAGATCGCTATGTTTTTCCAAGCCAATGCGAACAAGTCTTTTACTCAGAGGTTCTAGGTGAGAATGAATGGTCATTTGCTATTAGATATGATCCAAGAGGAAGGCCAGTAGAGTATACTGTAGAGGAAGAAGATGATATTGATCAAGAAGAAGATGATGCAGTGGCAGATGAGCAGGAAGATGCATTAACAGACGAAGAAGATATCTTAGAAGATGAACCAGGCATAGGAGATGAGGCAACAATTATTAATGATGATGTCAATGAGGATATTATTGAAAATGACATAATTGATGATGATGATGACATGGTCGATCATTTCAACACCATTTCTGAATCAGATGTTGATATAGATGTCGATCAGTTGGATGAAGATCAAGAAGATACAAAAGAAGAATATTGATACAAATGTTATGTTCGAGTATGAGTTGGTATGTTATAACTTTATATTTTGATATGTAGGAATTATTGTCTGTTGGGAAAAATACTGAGAGGGGGGGTGAATCAATATTTAGGGCTGACTGAAAACTTTTCACCAGAGATCTTATTATGCTGTTAATTCTTTACTTAGATTATTACATCATTCTTTTAGTAAACATGTGAAAAGAAATAACAGAATAAGCCATTACACAAAAGGAACACATATGAACACTAATATTTAAGGTGGAAACCCAATTTGGGAGAAAATCGCCGCTGCTGTCATCTCAGTCTTCAATACTTATTATAAAGAAAACATCTTACAATTTTGTGTTGGCGCAGACTCATACCAGCACGCAGGCACCAACCTGCAGAAGGCTTCAACCTTCTCTCGTTCTCCAGCCTCTCTTGGAAGGGAGCTTCGACCCCCTGATTTAACACCAGCTTGAATTGGCAGAAAGCTTCCACTTCTATGCAGAAGAATTCAACCCTCAGATCCACTGAATTTCTTCAATTTCTTCATCAGACTTGCATCAGATCTTTATTATTTCTTTGCTAATCTTCCTAGAGCTTTTTCATTTCCTCGATCAACTCCATAGGTGCATCATGGATTCAGCATTATCAGACAATAGAGTTCGATCATGCAGACCTCGTACTACGATTCTCATTACCTTATATAGTTTTCGCCTTTATTGAAACCATGGGTCAAAACCATTCAATTGCTAATGGTATTATTAAAAGTTGAACCAATCCAAATTGAAATCCTGATATTTTTTCTTCCATGCTCGAATTGTCCCAAAGGTAATATTTATCTTCGCCAAATAATACTATAGCCAAGGTAAAGTACCAATAACGTGTCACTGATGGTTTTCTTTCTTTTATTTATCAAATTCGTGGAATTTGATAAAGAAATATTATTCACAACCTTTGGAAATTAAATATATAATAGAACTTTATAGTAATAACCAGCTCTTTTATCAAAAGGCTTTTAAATAGACCTTTGGTTCCAGCCCCACATACATAATCGACGGCCCAATCAATATAATTTAAAAAAATGGGGCCCATCGCTTACGATCGTTTCCATCCAATGGCGGAGAACACATCGCTCGGCATCAGATGATCCAACAGATATCATTCGTTGATGATGCATGGATGATAACGTGTGATGGCACGCCGTAACTTGGGTAACTTTCACACATCTATAGCAAATGAACACTGTCTGATGACCCCTTCCCAGATCAACGATGCTTATCAATATCGTTGGGCATCTTGGGTCGAGAAATAACGCGCGATGGCATGCGGTGACAAGCGGTTTTGTGGAGTCGTACAAGGACACGTGTCATGCATTCTATGGAATCGCTCCCAACCTCTTGAAAACTGTTTGCCCGTCAAAGTTTGTGCGATAGAAACCATAAACCACCTTTACTGTTTACTCGGTCACGGTTCCGCTCTTCCACGCAGGGTTCCGTCGCACTTCCATTTGTTATGTTCCACCTCTTTCCTTCCAGGTTCCGTTCATGATTCAAAAGGGTTAGTCTGTGTTCCACCGAAAGTTCAATGCCAAATACTTTTTTTTAGTTGTTTCGCGTTATAACTGGTTTGCTCTCGCTCCTCGTTCCTTTCTCCATGAAAGCCAGTCAGCTCCTTACTAATAGCGTAGACCCTTCCATCATATATTTAATGAATATATATAAATCCACTGTCTACCACTTTGGATACACTGTCAACCGTATTAACATCGGTTCCTCGATCAACATACAGAGCACAGGGTTTCTTACAGATGTCAATTATCCTTCATCAGGATACATACATATGTTCACACATGAATTAACTCATCCTTATTTATATCGATTCTCCATTAAATATAGATCTTTCCATTAGGGACAATCATATAATAGGATATAGGAAACATATTGCCAACATTGTCTTTAAATAATTTACTAATTATGCGGGTTTGTTGCGTGTTTTTTATTATTTATAACCAAGAAATAATGGCCTTACTATTGTTTATTATTTCACAGGATTCGTAGGATTCATTTGATTCTATGGTCAGGTCTCTAAAAAAACCAATTAAACACTTAAATAGTCAAGATCTGGAAGACAGGCTTTACCCCCACCATAAATTGCTGAAAAACCGGCCTTGAGTTCAGCTTGCTGTGCTGAAGACGAGGGTGGATTTGCATGATCAGTTAAATGAAAATGAATCAGATATTCGGGATGCTTTTGAGGGCAGATCCATAAGCCCCGTAGATGAAGATCCCATTGCTACAGAATTTCTGTCTGCGTTGAAGCACAAGTATAGTGTTGTATCAGAATAAAAATTAGAGGACAACTATACCAAGTCTAAATCAACTGAATCCAGTTCTAGTGCTCTTGAACTTACTGAATTAAATCCAAAAGCGAGATTTACAATCTCTAATGGGAACTGGTATGGTAGTTCCAATATTGGATTGGATGTCCGGAGCTCTGCAATAGGCACTGGACCTGATCGCAATGAACCCCAACTAATTCAATGTGATGAAAATATGGACTTTGATGATGATCAGGAAAACAAGCCAGAGCATTTTGGCAATATTGAAGAAACTGAAGAGGTTTCCTGTGATCGATTGAATCAACTCAACCATAAGACATCTACTGCAGGCTGGTTTGTATCAGAAGGAGAATCGGTTTTGCTTTCCCATGATGATGGATGCTGCTCTTTTCACGATATAGAAAATTCAGAGGTGTGGAGGTTTTAATTATTGTACTTAATTTTGGGGTTTATGGGTGTTATAATTTATACATTTTGGGATTTTTTATTAGAAATAGGGAAAAGCCTAGGGGTTAGATTATTCTCATGGTTTAAATTTCTATATTTGAAATAAAATTCACCAATTTCTATTTAAAAAAATGATTTTCTTAAATATTTGATGTAGTTTAAATAGGATGTAGTTCATTTCAAAGACTGTTGAAATTTTCTAGAAACTATGATTGGGATTTCAAGAATATTTATGCACTCTTTAAATTTTCCCTTAACATAAAGGGCAATTGATGTATGAGTAATACTCAGTATTGTTTTTTTCCAATCTCTAGGAGAAGGCTGAATATAAAGCTCCATATGGGCTTACCCCAAACATGTGGGGTGATTGCTGGTTGATCAGAGAAACTGGTTCAGATGGTCGCTCTGGTAAATATGTTGTGGCAGCATCTGCAGGTTGTACATTGGACTTAGGTTTATGTTCATGGGAATTTTATAGTAAAGAAATTATGGCATTCCATACTGAATTAGAGGCCTTCACTTCAACATCCAGTACCATCTCTCCAGTTTTGGCAGAGAGGGATGTCTCGGGGAGAAATTTTGGCTTTGAAAATGTTGTGCCAGAGAATCAACATTGGTGGTATAGGCCATGTGGGCCTCTTATGGTATCTACTGCCAGTGCCCAAAAGACAGTTAATATTTATGATATTCGTGATGGAGATCCTGTGATTTCAATGTGTTTGTTTTGAAAGTTAAGTTTTCATAGTAAATCATCAATGGGCTCTAAAATAAGGCCACATTGAAATCTTGGATACATGTTTCATGCCAAAATCAGTTGTATCTTCCATAAATACACAATCTTGGACCACTCTGTATAAATCTGCTTCTCGGAAAATATTACATCTCCCCCATTATACAGGTGGTGTTCTTACATGCATAGCAAAGGCATTGTTTTGGCAATCATTTTTTAAGTCACTAGATATTGTGGGTACAAGGATCTAGGGTCTCCACATGAAATTGTGTTGCCCAGAGACTCACTCTGCCTGTCCTTAAATTTGTAAACATAGTAGTATGCCAATGCTTCTTTCATTTTGTATGCATAAGACGATTTTTTGTCAAAGTCCATAATTGTTTTTAAGTTTTATCCATCCCAGCTTTGTTGTGAATGCACAGGTTTTTGGCTCAACACATATCTGTTATATCTTTGTACTTTTCCTTTACTAACTATTTGAAATTTCTAGTTATATTTAGAGGTGTATTTTAAGGGATGAGGGGAATTACTTGGATTTAGTGCTACCAGGCTTATCATTTATTCTCCAAATGAAGCCCTGTAATATGTAACACTATATGGGCATGCATCTCACTTGTTAAAATATAGTTGATACAATATGTTGTACATGAAGCCTGGAATTGTGTACATTCCTGGAATATATTAATTTGCAGGCATGCTTAAAAGAGAGATAGGGTTTGATAAAATCAAAAACCCTGAACATGAAGAAAAAAAAGAGGCAATTATTTTATACAGATAGAACCAAGACACTATCTCCTCATTAATAACAAAACCTCAGTCCAAAAATCATATGTACAAATTCTAGAAGTCAAAAGTTGAAAAATTCTGAAATGGAACCAGGCTCTTTTCAAAAGAATAAATTTAGTAAAAATGAGGGTGAAGAGAGTTATCTTATCAAAATTTCCACATACCTTGTTAGCAGGCAATGACTATGAGTCCTGAGCAGTGAGACTGAGGAATTTCTCTTTTGCTGCAGGTTGCAGTTCTCTTCTCCAACACGATGAAAAGAAAATTCTTAGCTCTACCAAAGTCACAACTTGGAAGTTGGTAAGGAAAATTATCAGGGTTGTTTCTAGTTGGCTTGGAGTTCGCAGCCTCATTAATTTTCTTTAATGCATTTCCTTTAATGTTGCAGTTGTCACTGGCCAGCAACCTTTACAATAAAATTTATTAGACCCGTCACGCTACGAGGAAAATTTTGCATGATCACTGATCATTCATTTCTTATTGTGATAACAAATATTGGAGATTTACTGTCCTGTTTTAAAGTTTAATTCTTTTTTTTTAAATTGAAACTACCGTCAGTATACCGACACCTTGTAAGCGTCGCTCTTCTGACATTTTGAACGATTTCCATTTTCATCGGTCTTGTGACGTCCATCGATATTGCGACAGTTCTAGAAACGTCGGAAGAGCGACAACACAAAGAGGTCGGAAGGGCGACGTTCAAAATTTCGGACCACATTTCATCGAAATTGCAACAGTTCTTCCTGGTGTCGATATTGTGACGCTTCTGGAAAGCGTCGGTCTTGTGACACTTTTGCAATACGTCGGTCTTTTGACACTTTTGTACGGCGTCAGAATTGCGACAATTTAGACACGTTGGAAGAACGACAGTATAAGGACGTCGGAAGAGTGACGTTCAAAACGTCGGACGACATTTCGTCAGAATGGCGACACTTTATAAATGTCGAAATATCGACGTTAAAAACGTCAGACCAAATTTCGTTGAAATGGCGACACTTTACAAACGTCGGTTTGGGAACTATCGGAAGAGAGATGTGTGTTTGGAAGTGACGGAAAAAGTGTCGGTAGTGCGACACTTTGTAAATGCATCAGAATTGCGACGACATGACAAACCACGTTTTTCCCATCCTCGAACTGTCACTCTTGCGACGACTATGTGTCGGAATAGTGATGATTTGGCCGTCAGAAATTGCGCCCAATTTTCTAGTGAGTGACCATCACCATTTCCTATGAACAATAATGATTTTTTGTGATGGAACTTTCATGGCCATCACTATTGGTCCATATGTATGTCGAAGTTCATTAACCCTCACCATTTCATATTTGGTTAGGGTCAAAAAATGTCACCATAAGCTCATTTGTGAGGATAAAAAAATGACACCATAAGCTCATTGGTGATGGTAAAAAATATTTTGTCACCATTCCATATGAATATCAGAGCACAATGGAATCGAACCACCAACCTCCTGCTTGTAAAGAAGGAGATTTTCCATTGAGCTAACACAATTAAAACAACTAGACTTTAAAAAATTAAACCTTAAAAGTTTATAAATTTTAAATTATACAACTTTAGAGAATTATAAAACTTTGTAAAGTCTTGGAAAATATTTTACTAAAAAAGAAAAATAACATCGAAGTTGCAAGTACCTACCTAATGGTTATGGAAGTGAAAATTGGGTGGCGGTGTAAATGAAGTGTTGGGAAGTACCAAACATACAAGTTGAATATGTTTATTCCATTCTATAAGAAGCCTTAGAACAAGTTTGAGATTGTAATCTATATGTACTAAGTTAACTATTCCATGTAAAATATTAAATGCTCCAATAAATAAATCAAGAATTCTAAATGTATATTTGTGCGATGAAGATTTGTATCCTACGCCAATATGGAATAGGTAGTGTTAGCCTACTGCAAAGTAATGTACATTTCAAAGACAAAATCAACAAGAGGAAGATATTTTTATGAATTTTAGGGCACAACTACTACACTAACTATCTTTGAATATCCCTTGTG